>JBCAUI010530663.1:0-11341 GCA_038406195.1 Haplosyllis anthogorgicola | reverse complement strand
ATAAATATTAGAGACTTGGAACTTTTGGGTTTGATCTTAATCTGGACTTGAGTATACCGGACTTGGTCGTTACAATACGCAATTAAACTGTTGAGGTGAATGGGAAAATTATAGTCTTTTTAGGATCTATTGGCCTTAACAACGATTTAAATGAACAGTACCTGCATGTTTACTGCCTTTTTACAGACTCTTTTTAAAGCAAGGTTCCGATTGGATCTTCGAAAATGCAGTTAATGTTTGATATGTTTTTAATGAAATCACCCAAACTCCAAAATATGTTATTTTATTACCATGCACGTAAAATTGTATGAGATGTCGACAAATTTCAGAAAATCCCTGCCCCACTACACCAAGGTGTGCAGAGTGCAATGTCCCTGCTTGAGATGTAGGTTGCCCCTGCTCAAATTTCTTCCAAGTTGGGTTAGTTCTCTACTGAGGTTGAAGGTTGTAAACCATAGATAGCAACAGCAAACTAGGGTATGGCCCACACACGTTAACGTACCCACTTGTTAACGGGACACGTGCCCCATGAAGCAAGCTGTGCTGCCTCACAATCAGCAAATCAACCTCGCGCTAAGCCTCCGATATATATTTTTTTTATTTTCAGTGTTATGCGCTCAATAGAAACGTTCATTGTATGTGGGTGTTATCAAGCCCCTAAAGCCCCCCCCCCTCCCCCCCACTAGATCCGCTACTGATCATACTGTACGTTTTATTCTGTATTTTCAGTGTTGTTCGCAATGGCGGCCTTCATCCTGTACCTGGTGCTGTTCGTCCTGGACCTGCGTGAGAACGTCCTGTCACCAGAGGACCGGGAGACGTACCTGTGGACGTCGGACGGACGCGCCGACCTGCACTACTCATTCTACATGGTCGTCATGGCAACTGTGCTGTTTGGTGTGAACATTATCCTCGTCTTCTGCTCGGGCGTGGAATGCAAACCCGTCAAATACAGGACTAACGTTAATGAGAAGGCCTTGGATGGTGTTATGATGTACTGATCTGTGTGTTTTGTGTAGCAGGGGGCGTGCATCCCATGTGCCCCCCTCTTTGAGATCCGCCAGAGTGTTGGATTTATATTTGCATTTTTTGTCAACGAAAAACCCTGGACAGTGTCACAATGGATTTTCAGCTTGACACTATAACCCGAGAATATCGACCGTTAAGGATAATTAAATAATTGGTGCAAGGCTAACATGGTGACTGCCATGAGCGAAGTGTTGTTAGAAACCTACAACTGCTAGCAACAAATAACAACAGTCATCCTTGGTGTCAGTTATTTTTGGTCACGATGTTCTGGGTCGTGTGCTGCAGTGGCAAATTCAGGCCTTTAATGTTGGAGGGGGCGTGCACACTCTGCGCCCCCTTAATATCGGCCAGCCAGTGCGCATGATTTATATTCATTATTTTTGTATGATAAATAGCAATGTTATACTCATGTAACAACACATTCCAGGAACCACAAAGCAAAGGATAAACGCTTTTATTTATAGTCGCCATGGATAAACTCTTTAAAATTCATGAAGTGCTTTATGAATAAGCAGTTCTAGGTCAATTGAAATGCGCTGTTAGTTATGGCTGTACACTCGCGTGCATTGGAAATACTCATTCATTCGTCACTGTCATAACAAAAAGCACCGTGGCTTACGAAAACATATCATACAACCGGTGTGTCTTCAAGTTCATTCCATCCCAAGAGAAAAATAAAGGAATCAAGAAAATGGACACGACACGACACGACATCCTTCTAGTCTTTATTAGAGGAATTTTTCCATACATTATCGTTTCAGAACTTCTTTGATGTATCCCGACAAACGGAAATTTTCGAAGCACTATCTTTTTGATTTCCATGTACAGGATTATTTTCGTATTACGTGCACATGTACCGACATTCCATTGCTATACAAGATAAACTGCTATTTGCTTCATTTATTCGCTCACCCATCTGGACATCCAAGATGTCACTTTTGAAGTGACTGCCTTTTTTGAAAGGGTGTCCGTTAAAAGGGATAACAGTTGAGAGTTTTCTAGTTTAATCTGCACAATGTAGGGAATAATTAATATATTTTTTAGACATGGTTCGTCATTTTGGTGCGCAAAGAATTTTGTTGAAATAGAGGCCTGGAAAAAGGTAAATCTCAGTAAAAATCAAAGCCTTTTTGTTAGTGAATCTCGTTTGTTTGTGAAATATGTTTTTGTCGTTATCCTGTTACACTTTTTATGTATCTACGAATCGGAGGTTAATTTTTATTTTGCCATATATGCATCTGTGTGAACAAAGTGACTGAACTATCTCTGCGCGTTTTGAAGAAATACAAGACTCTTGACTCCAAATTACATATATATGAAAGATGATGTTTTATTCACGAAGTTACAGAGACGACTGGCTTAAAACACATGTTACACAATATTTAAGGGAAGAACAGACAATAGGGGAAAGGGATAGAACCCTGGACATACATGGGACAAGCACATTTTAGGGAAGAGGGAGAAATCCAGGGCAAACAGGTCTAAAAATAAATATTGACATGATACTACTACATCCCCTTTTCTCTGACAAATTGAAGAACATATAAATATCAAATAAATAACATTCCATGTGTTTCAATAAATAGACTAGCTCTTTTCGCATTAAGTGTATTTCATATGGAATTCATCAACCTGTCATGAAATACTGAAAAATCGTTAATAATAGTCCGATTTACTTCAAACTTGATACAAAGTTCATTGGTAACAATATTAGCACAATGTGTTAAACTCGATTTATCTATAAAACAGAATTTTTTATGAATTTTCTAAGGTGTTACTTTTGGACGACCACATGCACGCACATAGACATGTAATTTGTGATGGCATGACAGATTGGCTACTTACGGATCTAATTTATCATGATTATATACAACATTAATTTGGCACATTGAACATGTTGATGCAAATTTAAGTGACTAGACATATTTTACACCATATACAAGGAAATAATAAAATAAACATGCAGACTTATGCACAAAATGAAACTAAGAGATAATAACACTGCATCACTCCTTTCCGAACCAAATGTAATCAGGTGATCAATCTGAAAATTTTGTTGGATAAAGGAAGGACAATGATCATGATAAACTTAAAATACAAATACATACATGGTACCAGACACAAAGTGATGCTTACTCAATGCATCAAATGGTGTATACAAAATATTGCACAATTTAAGAATTTCATAAATTATTTTACAAACACCTAGTAATGCATACTCAGCACATCAAATGGTGTATACTTGACACAGCCTAGGATATAATGTGTCCTTTTCATGATCGTGGAACTGCCTTCTTTACCTGTCTTGGGTCTCACAGTTCAAATATTACAAAATCGTGGTGGGCAAGTTTGGTGTGCCACCCAAACTACTTGTGTACAAAATCAGACAAAGTTAATGAAAAATTCTAAAAATTTATATGCATGTAGATACTAGTTAGTACTATTCATGTACAAATTTTAAGAAAAATTGTGCACAAGGTTTTTGCAAAAAGTGAAATTAAAGAGGTGCCACGTTTTGCATAAAAGTGCAATACTTTGTAAAATCAATGAAAAATACAAAACTCAATGGAATATCTCCATAATGTACACAAGAGTACTCATATATAAGCTCAATACAAATACAAATTATCACAAAAATTCAACACATATATTTGGAGTTATAAGCTTAAACATAAATGTACACAATGTGCCCTCACATGATTTTTATATGAAACTTTGTGCTTCGTCACTTTTAGACACATTCATACAGTTGCATGGTTCAGATCATAAATACTAATAAACTACCCATTAATGAACCCATATTTTTTCATCTGTGACATAACTTCTGACACATCTGATTCCACATTCTTACTACTAAGATTGTCAACTATATTAATGTCAGTTTTTCTTTGGCAGAGTTACTTTCTTTTGAAGATCACAAACATTCGATAAGTGTCCTTGTTCATTACATTTGTAGCATCACACTGATTTTGGTACCATACAATTCTCGACTTTATGGCATTTTCCACACCGCAAGCATGTATCGGCATTGTCATTTTGCACATTACCAGTACCTGTACCACCACGTCTGCGACTGTGCAATCCACGACGGAATCCACCACTACCTCTGCCCCTATTCTTTCGGATGGAGTCCACATTTGAGAATTTATTCTCTGCTGATTTAACATGACTTTGGGAGTCGATAGTGCTGTACCTGCATGCTAGACTTTTAGCTTCAGACCAAGTAATCTCACTTGGGTTTTTTGACACGATTTTCATGCGGATACGTGTGTCCGTCACACCATTCAACAGCACACTCGTGGGTACTTGATCGCTGGTATTCCATGAACCTGCATTGATAAGCAACTCCAATCTTAATATGAAGGATTGGACGCCTTCCTGATCACGCTGTTTGGCGTTTAAAAGGTCACATCGTGCCTTCCACACAAGTTCCACTTGTGAAAAATCTTACGATTTTTGCATGTAACATATTTGTATGTGTATGGACATTCCTTTTGTTTTTTTAGCGAGATCTAGTTGCATTTCTTTACGCTTGGTCTATGATAATATTTAATTGTGTGTGCAAGAAGCCAAGTAGGTAAAACGAAATCACCAGAATCAGCCTCGGCAGTGACGCAATCAAATACCGTATTCCCTCTAATTATGGCACCGAATTGCACAAAAGATTCATCTAATTATTCTGATTTCAAATTGAAATAGGGGCTGCCACAATTAGAGGGGATGCCATATTTAGAGGGAATACGGGTATGTCAGTTGTGTCACTGTCAGTAGTGAGGGCCCGGGCTCTTTCCATTGTTAAAGTAAGAAAAAAATGAGTTTGCAGTTGTCCAATTGCCGTCTATCATATTGAAACGCCGTTTCCAACGTCATTACGTCATAACGCTACATCGTAACTAGACAACGGAGCAACGTAAAAAATTCGATCTGTATCTTGGTATTTATTTTGATGGTTACCGTCAGAATTTCAGGCTGAAGGCCACTCTCATTCGATAGGAAAGGAAGGAGTCTTTCCAGTCAACCCCCACCCTCTTCCCGGACAAATTTCCTGAATCCGCTGCTGACACTGTTCACCAAGACATTTCAGGCTTTTTTTATTTAATTGTTTGAAATCGGGATTTAAAAAAAAATATGAAGTTGAAATGTGTTGCGCATTGGAAATATTTTTCCATTGCATTGAGTTTAGTCATGAGATGATCGGAAAATATTTAAAATTTTCTCTATATTTATAAACAGTTTGACTTTTTAGGGACCAGGTTCAATTTTTATTTATTTATTTTTTTCCGATTGCGGCACTTTGAAAATCCTATCACTGCAATGTAATCCAAATGATTAAAAAAAAAGGTCTTAGGCGTAAAAGGCGATGTAAGAACGTGCAACTTGACGTCACTACAGTTAAACAGATGTGTCCCGTGACAGGTGCGGACCAGCTTGTTGATGTTTTCACCTTCAACAAGGATCAATGACGAGGGATCATTAGCGCTAATCGTCTTACCAGTAATTATACAGTTTGTCATGATCATTATTATCATGTTTATGGCGTTTGTTTTTTGTTGAAACTGAATTATTGGCCCATGTGGCATAATTACCAAAGCGGAATCATGAATTGTCCGTCACCCCTCGTTGTCCAAAGTTGTCTGTGGGTCTAAAGGTGAATAAGTTTGGCAAAGTTTGTATCATCAACTGAATGTCCATGAGACAAAGAAATACACAAATATGCCTGTTAATTTTGGAATATAGGTCACAGTGACGTAATTCATGCTAGGCCTTGGGGGGGGGGCATGTGTGTGTAAGAAAAAAGTGCTTGTGGTTAATAGTGGGAACAAAGACACCACTATATCTTGCAAATATTAAATTGATGCCACGTATATTTCAAGTTTGCTAGCCATATTTGTTTTGTGACAGATCACCCTACAGTAATTTGAGAGTTTATCCTATTTTTACAATTTGTGTATCCATGTGACCTGTACTAAGGGAGGCTTTATAAAGTTTCTGTCGAATGCAAAACTCCTCTCTAGTGACAAATGTTCGCTCTTTCCTTTTCCTTGAAATGTCGAAAGGCTGTGATCTGAATGTATTATGTCCAAGTTGGTAACCATATTTGTTTTCCGTTATACTACTCATGATGTACATCTCAATTGATGACCATGAGGTACTTACACTTGATATTTGTCCCATGGCACTTTTGAAAATAATGGAGTACTAAACTGCCAAAGAATGAACAATGACACAATTAGTAAAAAAAATTTGAAATATCTGAAATGGATTAATAGACCTAAAAATGTTTACAACAAAAGAAAAAAATTGAAATTTACTGCACCCAGTAAAGAACACTGGCAATGTGACTCCATGTTATACTGTGTACACAAACGTAAAAACTGTGCGGTGTTTGCCGAACATAAATTATATATTATCGGGAGTGTCTTGAAGTAGAAGTGATACTCCTTCTGACGCATTGTGATTCTATCAGGCCTATTTTTAATCATTTGGACTACATGGCACTGGCGAGGTTTTCAAAGTGCGACAATTGGTAAAGAAAAAAAAAAAGACTAACAAATTATCTAGGACCCCAAAAAGCCAACCTGTTCACAATTCTCAATAAAATGTAGAATTTTCCCCGGCCCCGGAATTGTGACCAATTCAGCCACATTTTGCTGTACGAGTCTTTTTTTCCTTTTTTGAAATGCCGATGTCAAAGTCCGGCAGGAAATGTAATCCAAACAATCAATTAAAAAAAAGAGTAGTAAGTGATCCTTCTGAAGCACTGTGATTATGTAAAGTGATTCCGTCGTTTTTCCGTCACAAAACAAACACAATGAGAAAGATTGATGAATCCGACTCATTCAGGGCTTTAAAACAAATTTCACATCTACCTAAGATTTAGTAAAGTACAGGTGTACACTGTGCAAAATCCCCACTTTCTTTTGCTTCAATGAAAGCAGTACAAAATGTTAAGATTACAGTGAAACCTGTCATTTGCGACTACCTTTTGGAACCAATTTGTGTGGTCGTAAATAACAGGTGGTTTTAAAATACAGGTTGACTTGAATGCGGATTATAATTTTGGTTCTGCAATATCTGGTCACAAATGACAGGTGATCGTCAAACTCGGTGGTCGTAAATTACCGGTTTCACTGTGGTCAGTTATTTCAGTGTAAATCGATTTTCATGTAATGTAATTTTAAGCTGTACACACACACCATGGATCATTCACAAGCAGATCCGACTGCTTTCAAAATAGTCTATTTTTGATCTAATTGTTTAAGAATTTGGGGTTTTCGGAATGCTACTAAATGGACTCATTACCAACATTCAAACAAATGTAAAGAGATTACATAAATAAAAAGGTTTTCACCAAAAATACGGATAAGACGGCACAGTTGAACCTACCTTTAATATCATTGCCTTTCATGACACTTTTCCACTGGACACAAAATAATTCCGATTTGTGTTGAGCAACACTCTGCCTTTTACGACACTATTGGGTGAGGAAAGTTGAGTATTGCTCAAAACAGGCTTGATTTTACAAACGTTGTTTCTCTACGATTATAGTGATTAGTAATTGTTGTGAGAACGTCGGGATGATAGTTTTATTTTGCTTCACACATATTTAATTTGATGTTTAACAGTTGAATATTAATAGCTGAACATTTCGTGAATAGGTAAACATTTCGTAAATCTCGATTTGTTTCCGTTTACGAACGCAGCTCAGATCACATTCCACAAGGTTGTTTATGTTGCCCTGTCTGGTAAATCAGGAAATGGAAACCAGACATATCACTTAAATGTTCGGAGGTTTTTTTTTAAAATAATTACAGTTTTACTGCATACATGTGTATCGTAACATTTTGTTTCAATGAAAGATCGATTCAGAAACTGCGATTGAGATCCGCTAAAATATTTTACCGCAGCAGTAAATGCGTTTATTCCATTGAATGCTAACAAATATTATCCGTTTATCAAAACATTCCAAACTTTTCCCATACCATTCATTATTTTTTCCCTGCTATAAATTTACGTTTTGTTAATGTTCAATTTGACATCATTATGAATCAATATTTCAAGTATTTATATAGTATTACGCATAAATTATTTATACTCAACGAATTTTGTGCAGTAATTATAACTATAATTATTGATTGCCACTTGAATTTATTATTTTAATCGTAACATACATAATTATATAATAAACGAATGACTTTTTGGCTCATTTGGCATATATGCCAAAGAGCCTTTTGAATCATGAAGTGTCCATCATTGTTGTTGTTGTTGTTGTCATCATCTGTGCAGTCACCCTGAGCACAC
Source organism: Haplosyllis anthogorgicola (assembly GCA_038406195.1). NCBI lineage: Eukaryota > Metazoa > Annelida > Polychaeta > Phyllodocida > Syllidae > Haplosyllis > Haplosyllis anthogorgicola. Next base: position 3,010 of record JBCAUI010530663.1, on the reverse strand, counting down.
TATTGATCACAGAGACTTCATATCTTATACACACATGCACTGATGTCCCATCTCAAAGCCTAGCAAAAATCATGTTGCTGTGACCATTATTCTCAAATTGGCAGCCATATTTGTATTTTTCTTTGAACCTTATTGCTGGACACACAGTTAAAGATACAGACTTTATATTGTGCAGTCATATGCATCTACATACCCTCTTTATTTCCTGCAAAAAATTATATTGATATCTCTTAGATTTCTACTTTGGCAGCCATATTTGTGTTTTTTCATTGATCACATTGGACATTTGATCCTTATTGTGACCTAAATGGCATAGGTATTTTGAAAATGCCAAATGAGCCCAGGTTCATCTGGACCTATTTTTTAAAACGAAATTGTGTTTCTTGTGTATTTATTCAAAAAGATTGAGGGGTTTTATTTTCAAAATAAAGGATGTAGAAGTCTGTTCAACTGGGTCATGAGTTACCGTCATAAACTGAGACAATAACAACCTCAGTTACAGGACATTTAAAAGCACCCCAACGTTAACATCACACAGCTTTACAACTGCTGCATCAGGTAGTCTCTAGCCTCATTATACGGTACACGCCACACACTAAGGTATCTGGAACTGGTATGAAAATCAAAATTATTATCGGAACAAATTTAATGAAAAAAGCCTCGTACCAAAATGAGACAAATCAATTCCATAAACATTTACTGAAGACACGATAATTGATGAACACTTTGCCTTATTTTAAGTTGATCGGATATTCAGGTGCCTCGAGCAGTTATGAAATGTGAAGACATCACGGTAATACCGACGTATCACCTCTTTTGTCACTTCACACTGAAAGAGAAATCAATTTCCTGCAATACGCCAATTTAGGTGGATGCAGTGGCGACCACAGGCTCTTGTATTGGACACAGCTCTCAAGCGTTCTGTGGACGTTGTAGTCGTTGCGAAAATTTTGGACACAAATAAATGTATTACTGGTTTCACCAGTAATACTGTCTGTCGAGGAGACTTTAGCTTCTGTCTCATCACCATGTAAAAGCGATAATGAGCAGCGGTCAAGGTTACTTTTTATATAAATGTACTTCTGTTGTTTATCCGGTCGGAAAATACCATTACCGTCAAGACATACATTATTGTTTTATTTTTCCTTAAATGACTTTTGGTGGATACCGTTGCGGTCCATTTTTTTTTGTCCATTTTTTTTAGGCCAGCACGCATTTTCTTTAACGGGTCACTGGTACCCTCGGTTGGACGTGCTGTGAGTTCCGAAGCAACAAACTGAAGTCTCCAAGTGTTATGTGAGCCATGCTGCAAGTATGACGCACTCTCATAGAAATATTGTATTCAGATTGTAAAGTGTTGACGAAAACGTGAGAAGTTCTGAAGTTGCTAAATAAAAATAATAAATATTAAACTTATATTAAAGCATTTATTCATACTTAACAAACGTAAATACTTACATCTGAGTATAACAGCAAACGACTAAATTGACTAGAATTTCCAAAATCCTAAGACCCGGTACTTCATAACGTATTCATGGACAATTTCATTTCACGGTTTCTTGTGTGTATTTATAGAGTAAAGCTCAGTATTTTCTGAACCTTGATGTATTTCTGGACAGCCTAAAAACTGGTCGAAATCACATTTGTCTTGTGAAATTCTATTCCTATCGTCATGTTACAAAGATCTTTAAAAGTTCGAGTTGTAAATGTACAAGACAGGCAAAACCTATGTACAACAAGTTAATAACCCCAGTTGTGTGCCAGTATTATCAATATGATATGAAATGAAGGTACTTTTAGCCAACATAGGATAATACAGGATGGTGATATCTAGACAGTATCTGCACAGGAACTAATTCAATGACTTTGATAAAACAGCACCAGTTGTACACTAAAGTATTTACAGATGTTGTATAGTAGCTGCATCATTTGCAACAATCCAATACATATATGTACATGTCAGAGATGCATCTGCACCAAATATTTCTCTAAATAATTGTTGGTCCACCTTACCCATCATGTCTTCATGTCCAAATACACACATGTTGTGAAACTTTCATGAATTTCAGGTATTCGAGTATATCGCCAAGATATTTAAATGCAAGAAAAAATCATACAGCACCAGCATAATTCGTTAAACTGAAACAAAATAATTATGTCTTTGTTTGTGTTGTCGCCCGTTTGGTCGAAAGAGTGTCGTTTCCAGCATTAGAGTGACTGCTGAGAGCAAACCAAAATCTGAAAATAAGAAGTGTTGGTAACATCTGAATTACATAATACATTTCCTAAAATTTAGGTTACAAATACTAAATTCTGTGTTGCAAATACATCGAACTGCACTGGAAACAATGTTAAGTATCAAAGGAATACCCGTACATGCATGTCTCCAAAATAACATAAAACAAACAAGGGCCAGTACGAACGATTTACCTTGAAGTGAAAAGTGGCAGAGAAGGCAAAATAGTCTTCAATATGTAAAATATTTGTATACTGGCCAAAATGTGGATCCATTTCCTGAAAACAGGCGGAATGGAAATAGTTGAAATATAAAAAAATCATATATATCAAAAACACTCAAAACATTAATCAATCTATTGCCCAACCGGCTAGAAACAATGTACCGTATGTAAAGTAGTTCATTACGTTCCGCAAAGTCAGTTTGAATTCAATTTCATAATTATGACGCCTAACTAAAGAGTGACTCTTCCTATTGCTGCCTGATTGGGCAGTTATGTGATTGATTCATCAGTGAGAATTAGAGTGGCATTGCATACCAACCTGTGAGTTTTCCTCATGGCCAACAACCGGTGCAGTTTGGTGAAGAGTATTTTGTACTGAGGAGAGTGCATGATGTACCACGTGGCCACGGCACACACACCATGCGTCAAGTGGGGGTTTATGGAGGTTGTGCTCCTTAGGCCCTACGAAAAAAGATTATTATTATTATTATTATTATTATTATTATTATTATTATTATTATTATTATTATTATTATAATTATTATTATTAT
>JBCAUI010530652.1:0-11341 GCA_038406195.1 Haplosyllis anthogorgicola | reverse complement strand
CCCCCCCCCCCCCCCCCCCCCCCCCCCCCCCCCCCCCCCCCCCCCCCCCCCCCCCCCCTCCCCCCCCCCCCCCCCACTCCCAGATTGTTGAACTTCACTCTAGTCTGTCTGTCTCATGGTCCACCTTTCCCAAGTGGCTTCAATCGTGAGTGCCATCTTGCAGCCACCTACTTGACGGGGGAAGGGGGGGGGGGTCTGGTCCTGGAAAACAAATAGGTGCCCAGGACACAAATCAATCCTCTCATCGATACAGAAAACCTCAATTAGACTCAATTGGATTATTCCATCATCGAAAATCATGTTTATCGCCGGGCCCCTGTACTGCAAAGGCTAAAATTTTAAAGATGATCACTATTTTTGGCTCATTAGGCATAATTTCCAAAGAATCATGAATTGTCTGTCATCCGTCGTTGTCGTCGTTGGCATTGTCATTTGTGCACAGTGACCCTGAGCACACTATTGATCATACGGACTTCATATCTTACACACATATGTACCTATGTCCCATCTCAAAGCCTAACAAAAATTATATTGCTATGACCATTATTCTCAAATTGGCAGCCATTTTTGTTTTTGTTCTTTGAACCCTACTCAAGGACAGACAATTGATGATTCAAACTTCATATTTGGCAGTGTTATGCATCTACATACTCTCTTTATTACCTGTAAAAATTATGTAGATGCCACCTATATTTTTAGTTTGGCAGTCATATCTGTGGTTTTTTCACAGATGATATATTTAGGATCTGACCTTAGACACTTTATCTGTATCCATGTGATATTGTAACCTATTGTCTTAGTTTTATGATATTGCCAAGTGAGCAGGTCCATCTGGACCTATTTTTTTTATAATGTGGCATAAGAATTCAAAAGGTAAACATTGTACGTTGTAGGTCTGGTATTTATTGGGATGGTTAAACTATCTACAAGGAGAAGATTATAAGGGAAATGCAAGATCCTACCTAACCAAAGGGAAAGAGGTACATCACGTCACATCTTTGTTTAGTTCATTTACGGTATTTTATCACTTAACCTACTTGTGTAGCAAAGCTGTCACAATTCAAGGACTTTGTTCCGAATTTTCAATATGCAGGTAGCAAAAAAGACCAAGTTTGATGACAAGGATATGATGAAGCATATAGAAGAATTGCTTGCAGAACTTGGACCAGGTGGGTCATCAAATATGTCAGTTATCACTATTTTTGGGAAATGTCTGTCACAGGAATCACATGGAACTGATTTTTTTTGTAACAATGAAAGTCAACATCTGAGCAAAGCTGGAACTGCAAAATAAAATTATCAGTTATATCCCCAAGTCCACTTTGCCATTGTCGCACAGTATAAATATTTAAGTCACACTCTGATTTCCCCTCACTTTTGTTCAATTGATTTTCAGAGGACGAAAGTGAATTAACAGCAGATGAGGAGGATGGAGATGAAGAAATAAAATCAGAGGATGAAGAGATGTCTGACGAAGACGAGACTATAGAGAATTCAAAAGACGAATCGATGGAACACTGAACAGATCTACAAATTAGAATTTGAATTATTAAGGACCATTTCTATTACGAATGTGCTCCGCTGTGGACAGACTTTTTCTTGGGAAAGTGCCATAAATGTTTCATGTTTGTTGCTGGTTTCTGAAACGTTGCACAATATAATAGTTTTACGGTGTACGATTAAGAGAGCAGGACTCGATACAAACATGTAACGTAAATTTTGGTCCACATACAATTACGTTAGAGATATTCATCTATATTTGAACAGGGCACTGTGGGAATACTGTCATTTTGTTTGGTGCTAGATTGTCGATATTTATAGGAAATATACCATAAATACAAAGAAAATCTTGGATACTTTGTTATGGTATTGCATATTAAAATTGACAGGTTATCAAAATATCGCATCAAATCACTCTACTTTATTCAATGGTATGTAAAATGAAAAATACTTCGTTACCGATCCACACATTAAATTAACTACTTTTTGTTTATGTTATCTGTTATTTATTTCCTCTAATAATAATTTAGACAAATCACATGAGATCAATAAACAATGTGCATAAAACGTAGTTACTGTTTTCGTCTTGAACTGTACTTTAAGATTTTTATTTAAATAACAAAATTGGGACACCTTTGTGGAATGTATTGCAAAATGTTTTTTCGAGAGGATAATTTCTCATGGAATAAATTTTTACACATTTCCCGTTTGCGATATTTTCTCATGTCACAACTTAGTATACAGAACCCAATTATAATCTCACAATGAATAATACACTAAACCCGTATCGAGGTTTCAGTTGCACCCACATATTGACAAACCCCATAACAACTGAAACTACTGGCAGTAAAGCAATTTTTAATTTACACCGGTCAGTTATAAAAAAAAAGTGAAATAAATACACCTCGTGCAGCAAATCATCGCACAACGATCGTCAGATTTCTAGTTTGTGGAACGTAAATTTAGTCCTAAAATTCCCATCATGTATGTGGCCTTCATATTTCATGATGAACAGTGTATTGTGTCTTTATTGCTGTGTTTTTCTGTACTGGTATGCAAATTAATAACCTTGCACCCACATAACAGTTCCGAACAGAATAAACCATCCGTACAAGAACATTTACATAAACAAAAGTGCTAGATTGTTATATATCTGTTAAATGCGAAAATGTCGACCGAGAGCTTGTTTTACCATTGATTAACCCTTCCAATATTAATTATTGATCACATATAATCCATCATAGTGTACTGGAATATTTAAGCAAATTTGTATGACGTTTACTTTCGATATATCACAACACAGCTTGAAAACACGTATTATCACACAACACGGTTTGAAAACATGTACGCGTGAATTGTTTGAAAACATGATTTTTGCCGCCTACGTTGTATATAAGGCCTACATTTAGTGAAGTCATTTTCCCGACTTTAAGAGTTGTGAGGTAACCACCGTTAGCACATTACCAGTATGCAAGGCACTCTACCTACACGACTTCTCAATGGCAAGCTGGGTTCAGCATAACTGCTTTTGTATCCAACTCTTCACTCTCATGCACTTCAGCTTTGAATTTCGTCTGATCCGTTTCCAGATACATAAAGTCGGGTTTGATGACACTGAAAACATTTCCTTAACACGCCTACTCTGTAGTTGTATACACTAAACATACAATGTATGATTCTAATTGCTATTCTCCTTTCGTAACACTGGTAAAGGCAAACTATTTAACATTTAATAGATTTCTCCCAATCTTTTTACGTATTAAAGTATCTAATAATGACTAACGGATTTTTTGGTATACAACAAAAAATAATTAGAAAGTAAAAATTTTCTACCATAAAATTTGACACATTTCAACCAGACTACGTTGTAGATGACTAGTAACATGTAATAAGCACTTTTGTACATATATTGTAACATTGACCAATGTCTACACATTCTTAAAACTTTGGGCACGAGGTTTTCATGGCATTAGAACAATCGACATGATGGATTTTGTTTAATGCTTTAACGTGCCTTCTTTCACAATATTCTCTTCGAATCCCTCTTTTGTTTAGGTTCGAATCACATGCACACTTAAAACGTATTCTTTTCTACAGACGCCAATTCAATCAGCAAAAAATAATTACACAGTAACAAATAAATAATAGTCCTAATAAAATGTACCAGTAAGAGATATTAATTACATTTGAGCAAAACAAAATCTGGAATCACAACATTTGTAGCTACAGTGTAATTTACTAGTTTGCCACTAGTCTACAGCAGTATTCCTGCAATTACAATTGTTTCTGGCTACACATTTATCAGACAATTCTGCTTTAGTTTAAATTGTGTCACGTCTAAAGTTCAGATCATTCAAATGTCTCCGAAACGTTACTACGATATTGTTCGAATTTGTGCTGATGTATGCTTTTCAATTTTTACATTTAAGCAGTTCGTTGTGCAAAACCATAATAATGCATTTCCCGGTATACATGAATGTTCATGATGGCTTGTCATGTTTAATTTGTGTATCTTAACCTTGTTATTTTACTCTGCTGGATTATTCAGCTCAGGCATGACGTAAGAAATGTCGTCCCACGGATGACGGTACAATCCCTGTTTGAGACGTTTCTGATCCAGGTAATGACCGATGAAGCCCATACTGCGACCCAAGACGAAGAGGGCATTCAAAGTTCCGACATCAATAAACTCTTGAGCTTCTTCCCTGTTCATCAAAATAAATTCTACTTAAAATATCTGTTTACAAAGACATTTTAAGAGCATATTCTATGTGTCCGATTTACTAACTACAAAAGTTCTTTCATGAAGGGCGTGCTTACCTTGTAAATAATCCGCAGTTTCGCAAGAGATCAACCATGGAAACACCAATAAAGCCATCCACATTCAAGATCAGGTTTGGTTTCTGAAAAGTAAATACACGCTTAAATATATTGAGAATTTACAGATATTACTCACATATTATTAAAATATTATGCGAGATTGCATATCACATTAATCTGAAATATTCTTACCTTGGATGTGGTGATTTTCTCGACCTGAAGAGCATAATCCAACAATGGATATGATGGAAAATTCTCCTTTGCATACTCTTTCAATATTTCCACTCTCTTATCTGGATTGTTAATCTAAAATAAAAGTATTCTTTCAAAAGACTTTTTGAGATGAATGTAATCAAGCTATAAAACAAATTAAAGGTATATTTATGCTTAAAGAGATATGCATGTTTCAGCTTATTAATTATTTGCACTAACATATTGCCATTCAAATGGACCGTTTCTGAAGAAAACATGCACAAGCGACAGTACTAGAAATCTAGCTTCTCTCCACTTACAGATTTGACCCTGTGGCCAATACCCATGATGAGTTGTCCTTTCTTTCTCATGCTGTTAACGAATTCCATAGGAATCAGACCTGAATCATACGCTTCTGTAAATTGTTTTGCTGCACCATCTAGTGCTCCACCAAATCGATCTCCCTACAAGTGAATAGGATGTGAAAGAATCATAAACTACACATTTTGCAGCTAGCTACTTATGCAAACAAGTCTTATGTTCTACATCCTAGGTTAAAATTACGCTTAAATTGCTGTTCAACCACTTTAATATTGATTGGCAAAACCAATTCATCTTAACCCATTGAAGTCATATAATTATTGTGATACTAACGATTGTTAGTAGCCCAGAAGTTAAGGATGAGATGAGATCTTTGCCAGCTCGTGCACAAACTATTGTGTTGTGTGCACCAGACACTGCAGGACCATGGTCTGCTGTCACCATCAAACACATTTCTATAAACTTCCCTGCATATGGTGGCAACCTGTTGTATACATTAAACCAATAACATTACTTTCGAAATAGGAGTCGTAGCTAGAACGAGTACAGTACTGTTATCTACAAAACTACATGTTGCGACTTAATTTGCAACTTTTTTTGTCTTTTCAAACATAAATTACCTTTTCTGAAACCAAAGCAGACCCAACACACCACCGATACCAAGGTCCTCCTCAAATACCGTAGTAATTGGTACTCCGGCATACAGCAACTCCTGTCCCCTCTCGTCGCAGATTGACGTCATGAAGGATGCAGGTTTGCGGATAAGTCCCAACTCACGAGCCCAGTTGTAATCCATGGGTACTGTGGGAGGTGCCACCTCAACCTTTGGTACAATGACTCCTTTCTCTACCAAGTCTGTATAAACTTGCCTGAAAGTGCAATGAACTTTCTAATTAACCAGAAGTCCGCTGCAACATTGTGTTTCTAAAATATCTCAACGTTGTGTATAGTTTAAGTTATAAAATCTGCTTCAAATTATTACCTGATTGTGTCCCCAAGTTCATCAAACGTAATTGGTACGTGTGCACCTGCCTGAGACAAAGCCTTATTTTTGGATGTAGCTGTCTCCATGTCAGAGTTGGCACAACTACCAGCATGACCAAACTGAACCTGCAAGTGTTGAAATAATAATACTAATAGTTTCGATTAATAAGGAGAAAGAAATGCACATTACGGGCAATAGCTTCATTTTAATATATACATTTCTGTGAATTAGTTAAGGCAACTAATTTTCACTACGAATAAAACACAGAAAGTTGGTTAATTGTCGGTATGCAAAACCTTATGCTGTGGGCAGTTTGGGGTTTTGAAGTAAATCAACGAACCTCTGAAGTGAACATTCTCGCACATGTTCCAATACACCATGCCACAATAGGTTTGTGAAAGGTACCATCTTTTATGGCTTCTACAATTTTGTACTCCTCAGTACCACCAACCTGTAAATATAGGTGACATTTTCACAGAAATCCATTTTAATAATTAAAGCTACCACTATAACAGATTTTTACCAATGGGCACGTACGCGTAAGACTGATTGTGTACATACCTCTCCAAGGAGCACCAACATCTTTACATCAGGGTGATCATGGTAGCGCTTCATGTGATCAAAGAATGTTGATCCAGGATATCTGTCTCCGCCTATGGCTACACCCTCAAACACACCATCTGTGTTCATTGCTATTATGTTGTTCAATTCATTAGACATACCTCCTGACCGAGAAACATAGGCAACACTGAAAAGGGTTGAAAATTTGTAATTAGGCAGAAAAAAAAAGAAGGTACAGATGGACCTGAGCTCATTTGGCGTTACCATAAAAGTAAGACAATATCAATTAGTTACAATATCATATGGATACAAATGAAGTGTCTCAGATCAAATCCAAATAAGTGACCTATGAAAAAACATAAATATGGCTGCAAACTGCAAATATAGGTGACATCAATATAATTTTTACAGGAAATAACGTAGATATAGAGATGCATAAAGCTGCCACATATGAAGTTTGTATCATCAAGTACATCATTAGGAGAAAGGTTCAATGAAAAAAAAAATATATGGCTACCAATTTAAGAATAATGGTCACAGCAACATAATATTTGGTAGGCTTTGAGATAGGGCATTGGTGCATATGTGTGTAAGATATGAAGTCTCTATGATCAATAGTGTGCTCAGGGTAGCTGTGCACAGACAACGACGCTGGACAATGACGACAATGCCGGACAACGATGACAATGACAATGACGGACGACGGACAATTCATGATTCTATAGGCCCTTTGCAATTATGCCAAATGAGCCAAAACGCCGCTCAATTAACACGGGTGTGTGGCAGAAAAAATGCACTACTTTGTAGCAGCTAAGATATTTTGAACCCTTTCTGCGGATGTATGTACACTTATGGTAGATATGGCTCTACAAATGTCGAATAACATATTCACCAAATTCGTGGGAAGGTCATTCCTTGACCTCTGAACCATTACACAAACCAAGAAAGTTATGCAAAATTATGCTTCTACCCTGTGCAGCTGATAAAGTAGATTTCATACATTTGTCAATTCATGCATTTTGAATAACCCGATACTTTCACCTTATAATATTCTTATAAACAATAAATACTGACATATTACAATACACATCATCTGAGGTAAACACAGATAAAATGATGAGCCGAGATTCAAACACAAAACAAGTAAAGCACGAACGTACACAAGAAAACAAAGCAAAAACCCCATAACACAGCAGAATTGCGCAGATTAAACGTGATTTCCCGAATCAGTCCAATTACAATATACTCACATGCATCAGGCTTTCTTCCGTCTGTTCATTTGGAAAATAAAAATAAGTAAAAGAAAAACGAAAGGTCAACCTAGTAATAACCAACAACAAATACAACAAGTTCAAACCAAAGTAGAACACTATCACAATATTAAAGGCTTCCTACACAGTAGAAGGTTAGTTAAGATATGAATCTTACCATTGCTTTGAAATCCTAGCAGCGGCAGAACAAATAAGCATTATTTCCATTATTGGGTTAATGTCATTTGTTTGTTAAATATAATGAATGAAACGACAAGACGTGCTTATGATCCGTCATCGCTATTCATGTATTCTGTTAAAAAGTTAGTCCACGTATATATGCACAGTGGCAAATGTTGGGCTATTTTGCATTTATATTAGCCAAAGTGCATATCGATTAATATAGCCGCATTTACATAACGTTCCAAGCTGTTAATATCGTGTAACTACCGTTTGTACCAGCAGAACAAACAATGCCTAACAATGTTGACATTGTTCGTGTGCATGATACGGGTTTTATAGCTTGTTACTTCGTATGCATTGCTGAACGCTACAATTGCGCTGGGGTTATGCACGCCAACACATCAAACTTGAAAAAAGCTGGAAAGTTCAATATTGATTAATTCATAGTCATTAATCAATATCTATGAAATATTTATGTTTCATAAAACAAAAGACATATCACATCTGCACATTCCCTTTTTATCTCCACCCCCTATTTATTTAGTTGGGAATGGGTTCTGATGCAAAAGCAACTCCATTTCAGACTAAAACTACTCACTGGTGGTCCCTCGTTCTGTGCACAGTAAATTTCAAAATAAAAACATTTTTAAAATGTTGCACTGAAAAAGGAAAACTTTAATCAAATCCCAAGTCAACGTTTTTGTCATATAAGGCTGATTTAAAAAGGCAGAAAAAGGCGAGAAATGAATCTAAAATGAGGGGATTCTGCAAAACTTTCCAGCTTTTCCATTAACATGAACATGTACACGATGCAAGAATAATGCAAATTTATGTAGAAGTGTGGAATATCAGTTTTGGCTGTTCCGAAATTTCCTCAGAAAACATTTCAACAGTTTGAGTCATTAAAGAATTTAAATAAGAACCAATCAGGCTAAAAAGATATGCAGAGAAATGTGTATGTTATTAAACGAAAAGCAGATTGGGCTTGTTTCGTGAATGCAAGAGTTTTGTACCTGGAGATGCTTCGGAATAGCCTTTACTAAACTAACTGACTAGATGAAATACCAACCTGTTGTTGTGTAGATGCAGGGTTGATCAAGTTTTGACATGCCATTTGTATTGCCTGGTTGGCTCTTGCAAACTGTGACTGGTCCACCAGCCCTGGACGTCCTGGCTCCGAGGCTGGGTCCGCTATGGCCACCAGGTACGCAGCCTGAAATAGAGAATTAAACAATTTGTAAGTCTAATATGCTGATTGTTGTTCTTGCTACATTTAGTTCCTCGCATGCCTGCTCTCATATTTGTAATTTACAGTGGCATTAATTACCTGGATTACAGTCAGCAACAATGCAGTTGTTGAAATTTAGTTTACTACAGTAGTGTTAATAATTCAAGAGCAAAACAGTATCAGTAACCATGAAAGAAAATGGATGTTTCTCTTAAATTATGTTGCTTACCTGTGCAGAGTTCTCAGTGAGACCGCATACGGCTTGCGCGAACTTCCTGACTGCATCACAGAAGTTGTTCAGATCTCCAGCCTTTGCGCTACCAGTAATTCCTGTCATACCTTCACCCAGATCCTGCAATCACAAATTAATGTCTGGTCAAAACATGGCTACAATACATAAATCATGTGTACGACAAATTATCTATTATCCGCGCGATTAATGGCATTAAATTTGCAAACACTAAACCTAATTGTTCATTGTGTTGCAAAATTACGCTCATAAAACAAAATGTGTCTTAAATAAGTACAACAAACAGCGACAGCTCCTCTACCATGTAATTCGGAAGCTGCGAACAATCACTTTAACAGTGTTAATGCAACGCTGCTTCCGCAGCTAAACAGGGATTAACAATGCATGTGCAATGATTTCCCATACAATGCTTTAATTATCTAAAATTTCCCCGTTATTTAGCGATGTGATTAAGTGCTATAATGTGATTTTTATATGATAACATATTTCCTGTCTGCTCGTCTAAATCCCGACTCCATCTTCTAAATGAGCAATTCTACACTTTAAAATCAGATTACATAAATATTTATGAGTCTTTTTTGACTTTAATGAATTTTAATGCCGAGTTGCTGTAATGGATCTGTGTGTTTACTACTCTGACAAGTGTATTATCTCTTCCTGAATGAATTAATTCATTTGTCTCTTTTCTCCAAATAGTGCCGTCATATTTTAATCTTGTTTCTGCCTTTTGCCGCATGTCTTATGCAGGCAATTAAACACAATGGTAATATTTACCCAGTCCTGCAGTATGCTTTATCTGATTTCATTAATCTAATATGTATCGCATTTCCCACTGATTGTTTAACATGTTGAATTGATCTGAGTACAAATCCATTTCTCCGTGATTATTCCGCAAGAGGAGCGACTCACTGTCTAAATAATAAACATTTTCATTGTCTCGCAATCTAATTCTGCTTCGTACTTTCGTTTTCGGAGCCAATAAGGTTTTTTTTGTGCCTGTAAATTGACTTTTCCAATTATCAGCAAATTAGCCTTAAATTCACCAATGTCCATTGCAGACACATTATGCAGGTTTTGACGAGTTCAAAGAGAATTTGCATTTGACATGCAGGGTTTTAAAGTGTGTTAAATATAATATGGATAGCCCAACCATTGGACATGTAAGCAAAAAGCTGCATTCAAATATCCCCGCAGCGATAGACGGCACTCAGCAAACCCGTAATGTCTGTGTCAAGCATGCAATAGAATGGCAAGCAAATAGATTGATTTCTTCAATAGTACCAGCACTTCATTTCCAAGCATACACTGTCAAATTGCTCTTCTGTTGATTCAACCAACACACTCACATAAATATTGCACTGGATTTTCCCCCATTCTGCATCTAACTAATACACTGCAACCAAGCTCCTTCTCCACAACAATCTATTCTCCCACTTTCATTTGCTTGGGTTTTAAATGCTTAACTTTTTCAAGTTTATTATAAAATTTAAATGGAAAAGGAAACTGCGTTTTCAACGACAGAAAGTTTTCAATTTAACGTATTCCCTCAGCCACTTTAAAACCATTACGCCAAAGCTGGTAAGAATCAATGGGCATCACAGCAAAAAGTCTTAAAATGGTAAAATGTTCACTGCACAACAAACCCACGCCAATTGAGACCAGGAATCCCAATTTATACCGAAACACAGCATGTATAAGACCCATAGGAATGACAGAATCTACATATAAAACATAATCTGGAAATGAATGCGTTCCAAAAAAAAGAAAACTTGATTGTAAATAGCTTGTTTTACTCGCCTTAGATTTCTCCATAACGCCATCCAAACAGGCAAAGTAACTGTTATCACTCACAGGCTCCACTGGATTCTCCATAACGTTCCTCATCATCTGTAAATATGACAAACAATTCAAATTAAACATTAATAAAGGCACATAGGATACGAAAGTAATAAGACTTGAAATGAGGACAGCTTCATTAGTCTATCACGCGAAGCGTCGATAGACTTCTGTGAACGGCAAGGTGGTTTTGCTATTGAGTCAAAACTGGGCGT
>JBCAUI010530641.1:0-11341 GCA_038406195.1 Haplosyllis anthogorgicola | reverse complement strand
AAGGAATAGGGAAATTTCATGGTGGTCCAATACATATAACACTAGTTGACAACGCTGTGCCATATGTGGCACCTGTATGCAGAGTAGCACAATCATTGCAAGGACCACTAAAAATGGAGTTGGATCATCTTGAGAAATTAGGAATTATTAGGAAACTGAAAGTAGATGAACCTTCTGAGTGGGTCAATTCCTTTGTATGTGTCAAGAAGGCTAATGGCAAAATTCGTTTATGCCTGGACCATACCCAATTGAACAAGTGGATAAAATGTCCTATACAGACTCTAAAATAGTTGATGACATCTTGCCCAAATTGGCAGGGGCAAAATATTTCACTATCGTTGATTGTACTAGTTCATTCTGGACACAAGAACTTGACCCGGAAAGTAGCATTTTGACTACATTCAGCTCCATGTATGGTAGATACTGTTATCTAAGACTTCTGATGGGCTGTAACATCAGCTCAGATGTATTCCAGTATAGGATGGACCAGACATTCTGTGAAATTAAGAATTGTACTGGTATCGCTGACGACATGATTATTTGGGGCTTTGAAGATGGTGGTACAGATCATGACAACACATTGCGTGAGGTCATGCAAAACTCAAGACAGGTCGGTTTGAAATTTAACCTGGAGAAATGCATTTTCAAATATACCAAGATCCCATTTTTTGGGATTGTCCTTGGTGCTGATGGAATAGAACCAGATCCCAGGAAAATTTCAGATTTAATAAATCTGCCACCTCCAACTAGTGTGAAATTTTTACAGTCCTTTCTGGGCATGGTGAATTACTTGGCGAGATTTAGTCCCAATGTAGCACGTCTCACTGAACCATTATGGAACTTGATAAAGAAAGGAAACGAATACATTTGGTTGCCCAACCATGACAAAGCTTTCCAAAGGATCAAACATGAACTTTGTTCAGATCCTATTATACTCAAATACTACGAACCAAGGAAAGAATTGTACATGGAAGTAGACGCATCTCAGCTAGGTTTAGGGTGTGCATTGATTCAGAGTAAATACGACGATTCCAACTTGGATCATCTTGTGCCAATAGCCTATGGCTCCAAAACATTGACTGATGCTGAAAAACGGTACACAAATATTGAAAGGGAAATGTTAGCCATCACTTTTGGCTTGAAGAAATTTCATTACTGTCGTGGGGTTATGTTATGGTTGTGCGTTGCGGTACAGATAACACTAACCCGAGGCGTTACGATGACTCTATGTTTATTGCTTAAGCTGATGCATGCTCGAGGATGGTCTAGTGTGCACTGCCTGAAGGCGGGCAGGGGGCTATTATATATAGGGGGAATATAGGTCAAGGACGTTATCCTTGAATCATACATATTCATAGGCCTGGGCTTTAGCGGCGGATGAAGGTCAAGGCTGGCCGTTAGGCTGGTAGCGGTGTGCTGGGGGTGAAGGCCGTGTATGCTGGTGCCATACCTAGACAGGTAGTTTTACCAGAAATAGTTCAATGTGAAAGGAGCCCAGCCAGCCATGCCGTACACACGCATGTACAGTGTACACCCCTATTGGTGGAAATGGCAAGTGTACCATCAGATGTGACCCTTGGGGTCACCGCATGCAAACAAGTAAGAGTGCAAGCGAGAGATCCACCCTGGATTTAAAACCCATGGGGACGGTCACACGATGTTCAAAACAGGGGTAATCAGTGGCCCCCAAAATGGACCCTGGTCCAACAAAAATTAAAAAAAAGAAAAATAATTCAATGCACATGTACATGCACTGAACACTCAGCACTCATGAATCGAACTAAATCAACATGAGAAAAACCATAGCAGGACTTAATTCGATAATTTGGATGGACATTGTTTCATCAAATTAAGATAATGAAGCAGTTGAGGTCTAAAGAAAATACATGCATACGCACGAAGCAATCCCGACAACAAAACAGAAAACGTACCACTACAACTTTTATTCCAGCCAAATTGATCATGTAAACATCTCCCAATTCCTTCTGCCATTTTTTTAGTTGTATTTGTGGGTGATCAGGATCCAGTTGTTTTGCATTACCCAAGAGAAAATGTCCTTTCGGACGTGGAGGCAAACTAAAACGGGTAAAAGAAGCATTTTACATTATTTGGCATTTTTATTACGAGAAGAAAAATCACAAAATAATTCGACTGGCTGAAATAAATGAATAAATTTTAAATACAGACGACTTTACCCAATTGATGATCTCCATCTCTGGTAGATCCAATATGAAACCAAGGAAATTAATCCAACTAATATTACATCCAAACTTAACATGGCTCTTCAGGTTCTGCTGTGAAAGTGATTGCAAATAAGTCGCAAGTCAAGTACATATATTTCAAGGACACACAAGTATGTGCTTAACTATCTTACATCTATGATTCGTAAATGGGGATTTTTGAAAATGTGATTTTATTCAGGCTAATTTGCCCAATTTAATCTAATTTGCAATCAAATTCCATTTTCAAAAAACCCTAAATAGTACTCAAACTTGTGCAATTGAGGTTTTTCCAAATTAATTTTTGTTTTGTCTAATCAGCCTAATTAGCCAGGAAATTTAGGTTAATTAAGCTAATTCGCTTAATTAGGCAAGATATTTAGGTTAGTTAGCCTAATTAATAGACCTAGTCCGACTGACTAGACATCAGAGCACACTGGAACATGTTGCATGAAACTTGACGGTACACTATGTGGTGCTATTACTAAAAAAAACCCAGATTCATTCGAAGTCAAATCTTGTCGGATTTGACAGGAGAATGTGTAAGAAAAACCTCTATTGACGGAATATCTTAAAGCAGTGTACTTTTAGGTCTATTGTCTGTTTATTATTATTCGTTTTCATAGAAAAAAAAACCAATACAACTGTCACAGCGTTTGCGATGTCCTGGTTTCACAACGTAAAAAAAATCTACAAAACTGGTGTTAAAATAAATCTTGTGATTGTGCCGACGAGTCGGTTGTGACTATTTCGTTTAGTAATACACTTCTTTAGTACAATATACTGCCATAAAATTCCCTAATTTTACTTTACATTTTTTTGCCAGATTTAGCTTCAAATACAGAAAGAAGAATTTGAAGTTTAAATGGCCCAACTAAGATTGTTCCCTACATAAATTATGAGACAACTCCATCAGCAATAGTGGTTATCAAGTTGTTTATCGCCGTTATCGAGTTCCTCTTTTTTTAACTAACATTACCTTTGTAAAACTAGATCAAAGTTTAAATGAACTCCTAGATAACTTCATTAGAGACGTTTACATCAATTTTGTAAGTAAATACAGTGTATCACTTCGTTGTTTAGTAAGATGTATCGGCATGTTGGACCACTGAAATATTCTTTTTAAGTAAAACAACTCTTATTAAATTTAGATAACTTTTGTAACTTGAGACTGATTTGAAACCCATTTCCATTTATCCCAGATGAGGTGTAACTATGGGCAAAGACACTAGATATGGCCCTCAAACATATAACATCAAAAAGTAAACTTTGAAAAAATATCGATATAAGCGGGGAACAAATATCGATATAAGCGTAACAATTTAACATAAGGGTCAATGGAAGAAATTTGGTGCGGAGGAAAAGTATCGATATAAGCGGGATATCGAAATGTGCAAGTGTACATGTAACCAAAGATCCATTCGTATAAATTTCTTGCAGTCTAAAAAAATCTACGAAAACAAATGTACCACAAATCGCTGTATCCTTTGCATGTGAGTATCATTTTTATATTTTCAGATAGTGATACACTCTTTAATAAATTACAACTTCTTTGAAAACAACGGAAATTAAACAGTGGTTCTTCAAAAATAAGAAATCAAATAAACAAATTACATAACGAGAACAAATAATTTTTAGTATTTTTATTATTCATAAAATCTTTCACTTGTCAAAACAAGAACAGCATATCAGCCATTGCACCAAAATCATTAGAGAAAAAATTATTCAACTGAACAAAAAGACATTCGTTATGTTTGTGTACGTAATTACCTTTGTTATTACTGACTGTACGTGTATTCAGCCTGATTTGTGATCTGATAGAACTTCTTTGAATTTGTTACATGATGCAGCAGTGGCATGTCCAAAATGCGCACAGAAATTGAATTCGGTTAGTTCACACAATAACAAATTAATGTAACATAATAATGTCAAGTGGTTTTAAATCTGTTACGGATAAATTCATCACTGATTTCATGATGAATTATTTTATAAATTACAACCTGTTGCCAAAATAGAAATGTCAAACCATCATTTGATATTTGAAAGCCGTACGTGGGAGTACACAATTTATTTTTCATAATTGCATACACACGTTAACAAATAGCTTAACAAACAACTTGCCCAGTCACCCATTCTACCTGTTCATTCATACATCACAAAATCCAATTTGCGCATCTCATGTAATAATCACAACAATCGCACTCTCAGTATTTCCTATTCCTACATCATCTTTTCGTTTCCAATTCTTTTATTTCTACACTTGTCTTGCTGATATTTAAATCTTGTTCTACCATCTGGACTTCTTTATTATTGTCATTGCGCCCGTTAGCTTGGTTCGGAACTGGTAATAGCCACGCAATCATATTCTCATAGACTGCAAACGTAATGCAGCACGCGGGCACGACCCTCAGTAAACTCGGCCACAACCCCTTGTAGTACCCTCGCACACCTTCCAGTCTACAATGACAGAAAAATATAGACCACTGTTTAAATTTATGTTACTTCTGGTTGCTCTGGTCCCCAAGAGGGACTGCAACGTTGCCACCCAATCTTATTTCTAGTCTACTAATCACATTCACTATTCCAAACCTGCTTCTAGTTTGCACAATTGCTTTCATTCAAATCTTCGAATTTCCTTTCTTGTCCCATGTCGAAGGGTAAGTACACCACTTGTATATTTTTGGTACACAGGAACGTACTTTTATTGGTTCGTAGCGTGCAAAGGTTAATAAGCTACTGGCTCTGAACTTTAATGTCTAGACAAGGAAGGTGTGTTTAGTTCACATTTTAACTTTCGTGTACAAGTTCCTATATTCATTCCCTTTTCCCCTGTACAAGTTTTCCTGGCCCCCACCCCATTCCGCAGTTACTTTCCTGCGAAACTAGGCTGCTGTACAAAATTCTAATACCCTCGACCTGTACTGTGCACTGCACAATACATGTACGCACTAAAATTAGGATATGTATTTTACATAATGATAATTTGACTTATAAACCTGATGCCGATACAACCTTAACACCTGAGATTCAATAAACGTAACACAGTTACGTAATTAATGGGAAACAACCGACATTATTGACAAAACAGCTTTCATAGCAAACTCATCTTTCATTTACACTCTCAGACATGATAAATAAATACATACATCTTGTTTGCCACCGGACTAATTCTAAAGGTAAAATCACCTGAACTAAAACTTGTAGTTTCTTCATCTTAACGGCTGTAACCTCAGGTTACTCACTTTGAATAAAATAAAATGCATGTTGCACGAGTCGTTCCGAAAAAAAATATATATATATTCACAGGTACACTAGTTTACACGACTTTTACACGACTGCTAATTTAAAGACAAAACATTATTTTGGCTTTGGGAAAACAGGCCAACTTCAAATTGTATGCAAGTCTCTCATTAAGACACTTGTATTATTTGGTTTACTACGATTCACTGCTGAAAGACGGTTTAGACGGTTACTGAGTACAGAGATAACTGTATCAAACTATCACAACTACCGGGTTTGGTTGTACGTAATTATTCAACTTGCACCAAGCACATGTACCACATATGCACGCCGTATTGTACATGTATAGCGGCCTCTCTAATTGGACCACACTCGTCATATTTACCATACTTCAAACATAATCTCGATACACTGAAGGTAATTATTTATATTACTATTTCCTATTACACCTCTCGGCGTCTGGCAGTTACATCAGCTGCATAATTTTACTATATTTCGTAGGCTGGACCTTTGTTACATACCGTAAATTGCCAACTTGAGGTGCATGCCCTAATTATGGCTCGCCCCCCTTTTTGGCTCATTTATGCTTGTTTGTGATCAGTATCTTCGAACATAGAATCAATCACAATTGTACAATTTTTTAACTCAAAAGTAGTCCTATTTGTTCTTTTTCTGAGGTATATTAACAGATGTTCTTTATTCTGAACAGGCAGTATTAGTTTATAATAGGGTGACATAACTTGTCTGGCATCATTAATTCCATTTCAGAAGTTTCGGAAAGTATTTGCATGTGGTTTTTATTATTGCGCACCATGAAAACTAACCCCTCCAGGCATGTGCCCCAATTTCAATTTGGCAATTTACAGTACATTACGAATTATCCTACTGAAAACAAACCATCAACTAACACAAGGAATGACTAAATGAACTCTTTAACAGTTTAGCGCCCGGCTAAATAAATTGCTTCAGATCCATATTACATTTAAACACAAGTACAATTCAATAAGTTGAATACGTATGCAACATTATAATCGCGTAAATTTCCTTGTATGTGTCGATTCATGATAAAAGCATAGAAGTACGTTTTTAGCAAAAAAAATTTTTTCTCAATTTATCACCAGATTTGGGAACTTTTATACACTTATTTTTGATATGTACAGTTTAAACATAGCAAATAAATATGTGCCAAAGAATCAACAGCTACTCAATCCTATGAAACGAAAAGGCTCAAGTATTTTTTAAACTATGGCTTGAAATTTTTTTTCCACTTCTCTCATGAAACTGTACATAACTTTTCTGCTTTCTGCCATTCAAACGACAGAAAGACGTCATGTGACGTAGAAATTTATCTAAAATGCTATTTTTCACTTAAGTACATGTGAAATCTTACGTACATAATAATAAAGCACCATGCTATATAAATATAACATAACGACGTGACTCATGACAAAATTATCAAGTTGCTCTTTTCCCCCTGAAAAAAAATCTTCAAGATCGGAATGAGCAAAAATATCACTGCAGTGCAACAATATTAAGTCTTGATAACACAAACATGTTTTATCAGCTTTCGCTTGTCGTGTCGCTCAAATCCAAAATTTCCTCTTCGTTACATTGAACAGTCTTTTTGCTGCGCCATTCTGATGCAAGTTGTTGAAGCTGCAATTGGTAAATCCTGTCCCTCTCTGCTGCCATTTCTGCCTTTACACGCAAACGGTGTTCCTTCGCGAAACGAGTGATCGTCTCGTATGTGAGAAATACTATGCAGATGTTTGGTGTGACATGAAGCAGGTACGGACTCATTCCCTTGTAGTATCCGCGCCATCCCTCGACTCTAAAAGTTGTAATTGTGTGCGTGTTGTACGTGTGTTAGTGACATTAGTTAATGTCTAAATTGCATACAATGAAGTAATCAACCCAAGATAGCGAAATCTGTATCTCGAAATAAATTTAGCATCAATTCACTCGAAAAATTAAGAATGGTGTACATGTGGCAAACTGTCTTTCAGGTCCCAAAAATAACACGATCAAAACATTTTTTTTGCAAGTCACTTTCAGACTTTTTTGTGCCTGAGCATTATGTAATTGGTAAAAGTAAAGCCAGTGAATCAATCGAAAAGTCTCGGTACTGGTCAAGTTTGGCAGTCATTCGTTATGCACATGTCCGGTCATTGTAGATGATTCTTTTGTACACAGTATTCATTATTTCCAAAAAAAAATTCGTTTAAATAGGATACCAAACACTGTTGGGGATGGTTTTTTCCCCCCCCAAAAAATCCATTATTTCTTCATATCAAACTTCTGCTGGTGCGTGTACGGTTAACCCACATTAAAAACTTTGTCATAAAAGAAAGCGAATAGACTGTACCTCCATATTTGTTTGATGACATCTGTAATGCCGTTGTACTGTCTATGCTGGTCCTGTAGGCGTGACCGTACTACTTGGTACGGGTAGGTAGAACATGCTGCACAGATCTTGGATAGGGCTGCGAAGGTCAAGTATTCAAATGTGTTCTGCAAGAAAGAGAAATGTGTGGCATGTTACTTACATAAACTATCCAAAGTATTTTAAACAATACTCCACTGGTATTCCCATTTTGGATTTCGTGTAACGTACCAAACCGTCAAAGATCTTTGCCATGGGAGGAAATGGGCACAGATCAAGATTAATTTAAACCATCACTTGCGTATTCTCAGTCTCATACCTCATCCAATTAGCTATCACATCTATTGTCTTTTTCCATCTTTGTGGCATCGCAACAGATACGTATTCCAGCATAAGGAAAACATGTCCTTATTATTACTTTAATTACTAATTTATGGCAAAACAAGCAAAATACATGTGTATGTAGCTAAGACAATAACAAACTTACAAATTTGGCATCTAGGGGTTTCTGTTTATGTTTGTTGTATGCTTTCTTCATTTCTTCGTACGTCATGAACTGTATAGCACCATGGGAGACACCAAACATACCAGGAACGAAGCCCTGCAGTGTACAAAACACTAACGTCACGATTGCCTCGACTTTCAAATATTCTGCACAGCATTTTTATATCCATACTATGCACTATTTGTTTATGTATATCTAAATCACTTATAATCTGAAGTACTGAATAAGCATTGTCTCGTGTCCAAAATAAAGATAATAAATATAAAATGTGCAGCTAAGAATGTTGCCTTACTAAAAGGGAATATTACATGCGTGTCACTTTAATTTACTGACCTGGTTGACAAAAATCAAAAAAGAGTATGTGCACAAACGTAACATACTGTCAGATAGATTGAACTGATGGATAAGGGAAATAGCCCTACCTTATACCAGCCTCGTATTCCTTCTTGTTTGTAGATTTTGAGGAGACAATCAGCCAAACCTTTGTACTGCACGGTACCTGAAAGATATTCATGATCATAAACAAAGGTGTCAACATCCACCGCTACGACGTCCGTGGGTCAAAAATGCATGAACACAAATTCTGAAATTACCCGCAGTAAACCTTTCGAGTTTACAGAATATCGAACTGCTACGGTTTGATTTTGTTGAACAGGATCTCTGATGTCGTGTCACGGATTTTGCATGTACAATTGCATAATGCAAGATGAATTCCTTAACAGTACTGGGATTTCGTTAACACTCGTCCACAAACAAGTCAAAATTTTAGGGCTATATTTTGAAACAGGCCTAGACCCTCGCCAAATGGGCACTCAGATTTAACTGTTAAATAATTGTAAAATATGGGCAAAAATCCCACGAAAATGAAGAAAATTCACGCTGTAGAAGGGGGTGTACACCTGTGGAGACACTCCTGGATCCATCAATGCAACGAGAGTAACTGGAGACAATGATTTTCCACTCCTATTATGAACTCTATTCCACTTCCGAACCTGGTTTAAGCAACTAAGCTAACCTTTAGAATATCTGTCGTACTGTAAACACAACCGCGTTTTCGCCACCCAGATCGGGTTGGTGATCGTGAGCGTCAAGACTCCGGCTTGTGCTGCTACCAACATGTGAGTTCCCGCCGATAATACTGTCAGGTTATTCTTCTCTAGTTTCCTCGTTTTCAAAGCATTGTAACTGAAAAAGAAAAATTCAATTTTGAAATTTATATCTACTTTGTGCATAATTCAGCATCCCAAGCACTATTTTTGGTGACACCTCTACTTGATTTACGAACCAAAATACAACAACAACCCGGGTCATGTGTTTGGAGAAGGAGAATGCTTCTACCAAAGGTTGTATCTTTTTTCTTTAAACATGAGAGAAGAGTTTCAACCAGATAGGTTGTAATGTAGATACAATACGAAACTCCATAATACATTTATTCTTTAAATACAAGTGTTCGAAATAAGTCCGGTCCATTGGACAATGACTGGCTTCAGGCTGAATGATTTTAAAAAGTTTTACAAATTTGCAATTAAAGTACAGTAGGACTTGTCTTGAACGACACCTGTCTTGCCCGACATTCTGTCTTTTTACCACACCAATCACTTTACACAAAGTTGTTTAAACTTGCTTAAATGGCGACATCCGGACTTTTATGGTACTTTTGGGCGAGAAAACTTCAGTGTCGCTCAAGATAAGTTCTACTAATACAGCATTGTATAATATCGCGTGAAAAACTACTCACAAAAAGAAGTAAAGTCCCCATGACGCTCCCGCGCCCCACACATTGGGGGTGACTCCCTGGTACAGCCCCTTCAGCCCCTCTGTTCTCCCTATAGTGACTAGAGCATTGGTGATCCCACTGTACTGCGGTCGTGTTGCCGAGATTGTCAGACCTTCATTAACTGATGAAAAAAATGAAAATACAATTACTACGGAATTAAACAGTGAAGTACACCAGTCTGCAGAGCAAGTATCAGTGAGACACGAGGAAGAAATTAAGGGTCCTTCAGCGAACTGGGGTTGGGGTTTGGCGAGCTCTGCGTAACGTATGTGCCGAGGTGTTGGATAGAGGGGCTACTGGGTAGGAGACCAATGGTAATGGTATGGGATATCATATGGGTTTTGTAGAAATCTGGAACCACGTCCGCCCATATATCCACCCACAAAAATTAACATGTTCAGAAAGGCTAATTAACTACTTTCATTGTTATTTCAATAAATTCGTGCTTTTGTTACGACACGCCAAATGTGTTTATTTGAATACAATGGGATCACATAATCCATCATAATAGGAGCACACTGGAAACTGTCCACACATGTGCATTATCATGTCCTTGTGATAACTGCAGATATGTACAGAATAGTTATGGGTTGACTAAACTGTTGAACTCATTCAAACGATCTTTTTTCATATTAATAAATTTCAGAAAAGAATTCTTTACAAGATTGAAGAGTCATCCCTAACAAATGCACGAAACCCCCCTCGGTATACATGTGTGTGCATCATTATCAGGCCCGGATTCAGGATTTCCCGTGGGGGGGGGGGGGCGGGCGCCAACCCAACATTTTTTGGAAAACCCCTAAAAAATGAGGAAAAATCGGCAAAAACTGCATGAAAATGAAAAAAATTCCGGCCTTGGGGGGTGGGGGGGGGGACGCCTCCCGCACCCCCTGGATCCGCCAATGATTATAACGTGACAATATGCCTGAAAATATTAGAAGTACAGTAGAACCTGTTTTTACAACAAACTGCCATAAAATTATTATGTCGTACATAGGGATGCCGCTCAAAACAGGTTCTACTGTATTTTAAATTGGAATGCAAACAGTTTCGTGTCGACAAATGGATGCTCTCGTCAGTGTGCAGCGTTTTAGCATTTCGAATCTCGACACAACCAGAATTCTCTTTACACTCCTCCCTGGATATATCGATATCGCTTGTATCGATATCCCGCTTATATCGATACCTTTTTTCCGCACCAAATTAATAGACCCTCA
>JBCAUI010530630.1:0-11342 GCA_038406195.1 Haplosyllis anthogorgicola | reverse complement strand
AAATTTGGGGCGAAAATGGGGTTGGCGCCCGCTGGGCCCCCCCCCCCCCCCAACGGGAAATCCTGGATCCGCCCCTGCACAAACACATCGCAAGACGAATGCCGAAACTACTTGCTCTGCACATGCACTGATATCGCTTATCGCTCTTATGACGCACTCCTTCAAATTGACGGATATCAAAACGGCTACGCTTATTTTCAGCTTTTTATACTACGGCCCTGATTTAAGGTTAACAATTTCCAGGAAACTTCCGAATCATATTATGTCTTCATTCGGAAAAAATATACAGAAAAGAAATATAATCCAATAAACAAAAATGGTCTTGAGCGGGGACATGTGTTCCATACATTTAAATTATACTTAATCTCGATACAGAAATTTATAGTTTTATTTGTAGAAAAAGATGAGCCATTAAAAAGTATTTACAGTGGGCCCCGGTTATATCGATAAATTTGGCGACAATAAAATTGTATCGATATAAGCGGGATATCAATATAAGCGGAACAAATATCTACATATTTTCATTTGACTGCAAGAGATTTTATCGATGTAAGCGGGGACGACTGTATTTAATATCACATGTTGCCAACGTACAGAAGTTTCATCACATTTTTCAGTAACAAAACAGCCATATAGGTCAACCCGCTTAGTTCAAAAATGTTTAGTGACTTCAATTTTTCTTTATTCTCCAACATACATGTACAGGTCTCCCAGCTTAGCTCAACCACTGTTAACTCGAACAACCATTTCGGTCGAACTTTTGAAAATACAGTTGTCCCCAGATATATTGATATTTTTCGTGCGGAAAAATAGCATCGATATAAGCGGGATATCGATATAAGCGGGACAATTAATGAGGGTCTATTAATTTGGTGTGGACAAAAAGTATCGATATAAGCGCGATATCGATATAAGCGATATCGATATATCCGGGGAGGAGTGTACACAATTGCCGTTAACTCAGTAGTACATTTATCTGATAGCTCGAACTCCGTTTACCTCGGAACTTTTTCTTGGTTTCCTTGCGGATTTGAGCTAAGTGGGGAGACCTGTAAATTTAACAAGATGTTTTACCCGTGAAATTCGAACCTCGTTTACATCGACCTGTCTTGATTTTCTCGAAATTGGTTTGCACTGTACATTAGGCTAATCTCTGTCATATTTTGTTTTTCAAATTTACTTGGTGGTTTCTAGTGGAAGGGATGTACCATGCACCATTATGTGTTTGTCTAAGAAACACTTTCGCACAAATGATTTATCACACATTGTGCATTGAAACGGATTTTTCTCCCCAGTGTGAGTTCGCATGTGCTCTTTTAGATTGTCTTTGCGTTTATACGAAATACCACATATACTACATTGGTGTTGTTTTTCACCAGTGTGTGTCAAGTTATGCTGGTCTAAATGGGCTTTTGTTTTGAATGCCTTATCACATGTATTACAGGGAAATGGTTTTTCACCGGTGTGTGTCATTGTGTGTCGTTTCAGGTGAATTTTTTGCTTGAATGATTTGCCACAAGTTGTACACAGAAATGTCTTCTCTTTGACAACCCGTTTCTTTAAACTTGCCTGATCCTTCTCGTTTGTATGTGTTGCCGTATGCATCTTGAGGTAGCCTTTCTTTCTAAATGCTTTGTCACACATTGTACATGCATAGGGGTTTTCACCACTGTGCGTCAATACATGGTCTTTCAGATCATCTTCACTTTGAAACGGTTGGTTACACATCGTGCACGTAAAACTGTCTCCACTTCTGTGTAAATCCACATGCTTTGTTAGGAGGGTTCTTCGCAGAAAAGATTTGTTACATATTGTGCACTGGAACTGCGCAGCTGAATGTGTTCGCATGTGCATTTTCAGATATGGTTTGCATACAAATGCTCTGCCACATATTGTGCACACAAAAGGCTTTTCTTTATTATGTATCAACATATGTGCCGACAAATTGGATTTGTAGGAAAACATCTTGCCGCATACGGTGCATGAGAACGAAACGTCACTGTTCTGTAAATTCTCTTCATTTGGTTCAGGAATTGGCACATCAGGATGGGTGTCCTTTACATGCGCATGTAGTTGCGGTTTGGTTGTGAAATCCTTCCCGCACGTATTGCAGAGAAACTGTCTCGTATCATTATGTATTCGCGCATGCAACTCAATTCGAAATTTTGTAGGAAATGCTTTGTGACATATTTCGCATTCAAACGGTCTCTCGTCATTATGTTTCATTGTGTGGTACTTTAATTGTGAACTTGTACCGAACCCTTTGCCGCATAGACTACACAGAAACGGCTTGTCCTCGCTATGGGTTGTTTCGTGCCTCTTAACCAGCCGTTTTTCCGCAAAGGCTTTACCACACACACTGCATGGAAATGGTTTCTCTCCACTATGTAACACTTTATGGGTGCGCAAATGAGTAATGGTTGTAAAGCCTTTGCCACATTCGTCGCACTGATATGGTTTTCTTCCACTGTGTGTAATTTCGTGATCTTTTAAATGTATTTTTTGCGTAAACTTTCTATCACACAAGCTGCACTGAAATGGCTTCTCACCAGTATGTGTCATAATGTGGCGACGTAACTGGTCTTTCGTTCCGAACCCTTTGTCACAAAAGTTACATAGAAAAGGTTTAACTGCCAAATGAATCATTTCATGCCTCTTTAAATCATCTTTTCGACGACATTCTTTACCACAAATATTGCACTTTAATGGTTTTACACGCACTTGCGTTTTCCTTGTATTATTTGCATGTTTCGTAACATGCTGTTTCAGCTTCTGGTTCGTTTTAAATTGCACATTACATTCAGTACACTCATTTTGAGTATTATTTCTATGGCTTAACTTGTGGTTTTCAAGCTCTATTCGATCACTGAATACCAATTTACACATTTCACATTCAAATGTCGTAGCGGTTTGGTTCAACTCATCTTTAACACCTGGGGCCGGTTCTACTTTCACATGGGAAAAAATGTCCAAGTCTTTTGAACCTTCTTTCTCTGGTTTCACTTCGGCACTTGAATCCTCAACAGTTTCGTGGGTCAACATGTGTTTTAAGATTTCTCCGGACATGTACATGCACTTGCACACTTGACACTGCAGTAGTTTATTTTCATTGTGGTCCTCAATGTGGTCAAGAAATGTTTGATTTTCGGAGAACACTCTGTTGCAAGAAGCACAAATCAGTGGCTTAACGTCTTGTTCTTCTCCTGTATCATTCAACATTTCGTCGTCTTTCTGATTGTGTTCTTCATCCATTGTTCGTTCATTCTCATCTTCTGAAAAATCATTTTCAGTAACATTTTCTTTTTCATCAGTAATTTTCTTATCATTGTCACTAACTGTGATTTCTTCTTTTGCTTCTCTTACATATTCCTCCTCACTTGAGAAGAATTCATCAACATTTTCTTCCTCTTTCTTCATTTGTGTTTGTTGCCTTCTGTGTCCCAACACATGGTCTTCTAATGTTTCATTTGACGTAAATTGTCCGTTACATATTTGGCAAGTAAACTGTTTTTCCTTTCCCGGTTTCTTATCTAACGGTGCACTTTTTCTTTGTTCAGATGTGCTACCTTCACTACTTTCACTTGCTGCAGAATCTTTCTTCGCACAACCTTGACGTACATCCGACGTAACATCTTCGTTGGATTTACCTTCAGTCCCTTCCTTACAGTTGTTTGCTGCCATAAATTGTTCACTGCGAGATTCAACTGATGTAGTTTCACATTCTTTCTGTTCTGAATCAACGTTTGAATCGCCAGGTACTTTCTTTGAAAATTGTCCTTTCTCATCACAGTTTGCCATAATTTCTTCCCTTTCAGTTAATTTCTTTCTCTGTGATAACCGTTCAGCAGCATGCTGTTTCTTGACATGTTCCTCCAGTTGTCGTTTCGCCAAAAACGAATCTTGACACAAGTTACACGGATACGGGTTCTGCTCATGGTGTTTTATCATGTGGTAGTTCAATTGATGACTCGTGCCAAATTCTTTTCCACAGAGTTTACATTGATATGGCTTCCTATCCATGTGTACTGTTTCATGGCTTTTTAGCTGCCCCTTTCTAGGGAAACTTTTACCACACACATTACATTGGAATGGTCTTTCACCACTATGTATAAGTTTATGAGTTTTCAGGTGCGTGGTTGTTGTAAAGCCTTTACCACATGTATCACAGTGATATGGTTTTTCACCCCTGTGTGTCATTTCATGGTCCTGCAATTGTTTCAACTGTATAAATGCTCTGCCACACATAGTGCACGGAAATGGCTGATCTCCCGTATGTCGCCTCATAATGTGAGTTCGCAAATTCGCGTTTGTTATAAACCCTTTACCACATGTACTACATTGAAATGGTTTTTCACCAGTGTGTGTCCTTATATGCGTTTTCAGTGATCCTTGGCTGCTAAAGGAATTGCCACATTGGCTGCACTTAAAAGGCTTTTCACCAGTATGTGTCATCATATGCACATGCAACTGACTTTTTGTTGTAAATCCTTTTGCGCACAAGTTACACAAGAATGGCTTGACCTCTGCATGTACTGCTTCGTGTGTTCGTAAGTTAGATCTATTCAAACATCCTTTACCACAAATTTTACATTTAAGTGGCTTCTCACCACTATGTATCATTGTGTGAGTTTTCAGTCTTGTTGGAGTTATAAATGCCATTTCACATGTTTTGCATTTGTATGGTTTCTCCCCAGTGTGTTTCATAATGTGAGTTTTCAGCTTGCATCGTGTAATAAATGCATTTCCACACGTATCACACTGGAATGGTTTATCACCAGTGTGTGTCCTCACATGATCTCGAAGATTGCATTGAAGTGTGAACGCTTTTCCGCAATGGTCACATGGGTAAGCACCTTTACTTTTCATTTTCTTATTCTTTCGGGAACTGGATCCCTCTTCACCAAGGGAGTTATTTGTATTTGGTAACACGGATATTTCTTCCGGTTCCATTTTCACGTGTGTTATCATCCTTGACATCCTGGCCGATAGATGCTTCCTCCATATTGAATACTGTTTTGCACACCAATCAAACGACTGCGTTACTTGTGTCAAACAAAGCAGCACACCATACTCAGTTGTATAGCTCCATGCTGATGGTTTATATCAAGAAACATCATAGATCATTTGATCTGTTGAGTGAGAAGTGGTGTCAAAGTGAGGAAACGTTGAAGTTCAATTACATGTACATGTTTATCTACACGACATTCACAAAATGTCATCATTTTATGTCAGTGTTGCCACTTAAATTGAAACTTTTGCTGTTTGCTTGATCGGAAACGCGGCATCCTTTCAAAAATCATACTCACGATTTTTTTGAAAGACATTTTTATCCGAATACCAGAGTCCAATGCAGTTGTTGACTTTATTACATGGTGGAATTATTTTTGCACACTAAACATAAATTACTGTAAGCGTGGTGTGCAGTTAATTTTTAATTTTTAAATTTTAGAAACCAATAAGCGGCCAGACTGCTTCGTGGTGTATGACATATTCATCACTTTCAACCTTGTGTATTTTATGACACATAGATCTTCACCAATGTCAAGAACCCTATATTATCGCCCACTATTTTGTTTGCCCATTCGTTCTGTACTTTTCATTGTAGCATTTGCAGTATTTCGAAGGAATGTGCGTAATTATTTACCCGATATCCTGCAAAGCCAAAAATATTTGAAAATCAAAAGGGGTGGCACTTGTGTAGCACGGTTTTCACTGGGGTTGCCGAGCCCAGGAAGTGTCGTCAGTGTTGTTGTCGGGTCGCTGCAAACAAGTGGGTTCTGCAAATGTATTGCCGCAAATGGCCTGAAGACACCTTTTATGCATCAGTGACCCCGTCGGCAACTTTATACAAGTGCCTGGTAACTTCTATTGTCTCGGCGACCCCTCAAAAACTGTCACACAGGTGGCACTTGTTTCGCATGGTTACCAGTGGGGTCACCGATCAGAGGAGGTGTCGTCAGTGTCGTCACCAGTTCCCTGCAAACAAGTGGGTTCTGCAAATGTATTGCCGCAAATGGCCCGCGGACCCCTAAAATGCGTCGGTGACCCCGTCGGCAACTTTATACAAGTGTCTGGTAACTTCTATTGTCTCGGCAACCCCCCGGTAACTGTGACACAAGTGCCACCAATTCGTCCTCAAACTTTCGGCACCTTGAAAGTGGTACGGATTCTCCGGACTTTACTAGTGGTTTGTGCGCAAAATTTACGGATTCAACTACGGCCACAAAAATCTCTCGAATAAACCATTTTTGATTCGAATTCGTTCTTGTCCAGATTTAAGCGCTATTTGAAGTCTGTTTTATTAAGCAACCAATTTTAAAAACTACCATATTCATATATTATCAAAATTAAATTACATTACTTTATGCACAATCCTAATTACAGAAGCTGTCAACAATTAAGTACAGTAAAACTCCTTTTTTACGGTCAATTTGCATTCAATGATTTTATATTGAAGTACATGTACTATAGAAGTAGACCAATCTTGTATGCCATGCCACATAATGTACACTGAAATGCCTTTTCCCCACTGTGTGTCAACATGTGCTGATCCAAATGTGCTTTTGTTTTGAATCGCTTATCGCACTCTGCACATGCATGTGGTTTCTCACCAGTATGCGTCATAATATGTAGGTTCAAGCGGTATTGAGATGGAAATGATTTGCCACATGTTGTACACAAAAATAATTGACCACCTTGCGAATTTTTGTTTGTGTGAGTTAATGTATGCTTCTTGAGACAACCTTTCATCTTAAATGATTTATCACACATTGTGCATTGAAACGGATTTTTCTCTCCAGTGTGTGTACGCATAAGTTCATTTAGAAGCGTTATTCTTTTAAATGTCATACTACATTCAAAACACTGAAATGGCTTCACATCAGTACGCGACAGCATGTGCTGCTTTAGTTGAATTTTTCGTTTAAAATTTTTGTCACACATTGTGCATGCAAATGGTGTCTCACTACTATGCTTTAACATGTGCTTCTTCAGATAGCCTTACGATTCACACCATTTGTCACATATGGTACATACAATGTCACAGTGCGTTTTTATATGCTTCTTTAATTGCAGCTTCAAAGCAAACTTCTTTCCACACTTCTTGCAGAGAAATTGTTTATCATGTATTCTATTGTGCTGTGTCAATTGCGAGTTTGTTGGAAATGACTTGTAACAACTTTCGCATTGAAATGATCTATTCCCAGCATGCTTCATCATTATATGGTACTTTAACGGTGTACGCGCACCAAATGATTTTCCACATGTTTTGCATTGAAATGGATTATCCCATTGTGTTTTAAAATAGTGTGTAATTTCAACTTACGGTTTGATCCAAATCCTTTTCCACATAATGCGCACTGAAATGGCTTAGTTTCACTGTGGATGGTTTCGTGTATCCTTAACGAATCACTTGTTGTGCATCCTTTATTACAGATACGGCATTTATACGATTTCTCTCCAGTATGTGTCAGTTTATGTGTCTTTAAACGAGAACCGGACGTAAAGCCTCGTCCACATGTGTCGCACTGAAATGGTTTTTCACCAGTGTGTGTCAACATGTGGTATTTCAACCGAGTACTTGATCCGAACCCTCTATCACACAAGTTACATGGGTATGGTTTGACATCACTGTGTTCGGCAGCATGAATTCGCAAAGCGCCTTTTCGCTGGAAGCCTTTACTGCACACATTGCATTGAAACGGTTTTGCAATTGTATTTGCTGTACTTTGTGTCTGTGGTTCACATTCAGAAGCGTCGTTATTGGTAACATGTCCCACAACATGCTTATCAAGTAGTTCAAACTGATGACAAAGATTCAGTATTACTTGTTTTGGATGGCCAGAAGTTTCCCACTTTGGCAGTGTTGACAGAAAAATTGATTCCTATATTCATTTATCCAATGTCATGGCATTTGGGTAATAACTGACTGTTTATAACTGTTTGCAGGCATGTTTGTGATGCCGTTTTAAATATGTATAGCTTACACACCTGCATTAGAATCTTGTGACAGGGTACACGAAAGTGGGTCCCTTCTGAGTCTGTCCTCATAACCAGAAAATTGGCATTGCACTAACCCTATGACTCCAATAATTGTAGACAAGGTTTGTGTGCAGATGTATGCCACTGAAATGCTGTCCAAGACGCAAATACCAAAGTGACTGTGGAAACCCCTTATGAGTGGCTGTGTTCCATTGTGTGGCCGTGAAATCTAATGGAAATAGAAGACTTTAAAATTATATTCATTCTTTAACACCAGTGGCCTTCCAAGACAAGTGTCGCAGGTTCTACTGTACCTGCCATTCTCCACCCTCACTGCTTTCGTGGCTTGCCATGTGGTCTGCCAGTTCGGCTTTCTGTTTAAACATCAGCTTGCAAATCGGACACTCATAAGTCTTATGCGTTTGGCTCATTTCATCGTTTTCATTTACATTTGTCTCTTGATTTTCGTAAAAGGCCGGATCTTCTTTCTCCTTTTTAAATTGTGGATTTGAATGTGCACCTTGCGGACTTACATGTGTTAACACACATTTATGCTGTAACATTTCTGCGGATGTGAATGAATTGTTACACACTTGGCACTGCAGCAATGTATCTTGAGTGTGTCCTTCAGTATGATCGAACAGTTCTTCTTTATTGTAAAACACTCTATTGTTGCATATGGCACAGAACAAAGGTTTTATGTCAACTTCTTCACTACTACTTTCTACCGCGTTAGCATCTTCATCACCAATTTTTTCAGGTATTTGTTCGTCATGGCCACTTTTTGACGAAGCCTTGTTCTGATCTCCTGTACCACTTTCCATTATCATGAATTTTTTGTCACTTTCTGTCAAATCTTTGTCTTCATCTATTTCAGCAAATGTTTTCCTCCTGTGCGCTATC
The DNA here is from genome assembly GCA_038406195.1 of Haplosyllis anthogorgicola. Lineage (NCBI taxonomy): Eukaryota > Metazoa > Annelida > Polychaeta > Phyllodocida > Syllidae > Haplosyllis > Haplosyllis anthogorgicola. The sequence continues at coordinate 2,459 of JBCAUI010530630.1, read as the reverse complement.
ATATGATCTTCTAAATTTTCTTCCAATGTGAATTTCGTATTGCAAATGTTGCACTGGAACTGGGCCTCTTCGTTGCCTAATGTCATTGCTTCACTATGTTGTTTTTGATTATTACCTTTTACAGGAATATTCTCAAATGTCGCAATTCCCACTATGCTTGGCACCGTATCGGTTTCATCCACTGGTGACCCCTCACTGGCACTCGGGTGTGTCTTGGCATGTTTCTCTAGTTCAACTTTCAGGAGAAACCGTTCGCCACACACGCTGCACTCATATGGATTTTCACCAGTATGTGTCATCACGTGGCGCTTCAATTCAAAAGGCGTAGCAAAACCTTTCTCACAATGGTCACAAGGAAACGGTTTTGTGTCGCTGTGAATCGTTTCATGTCTGCGCAAAAGCCGTTTATCAAAAAACCGTTTTCCACAAACAGTACATTGAAACGGCTTAACACCAGTGTGTATCTTTGAATGGCTCCTTAAATGAGTGCGTGTTGTAAAGTTCTTTCCACATGTGTCGCAGTGATAAGGTTTCTCACCTGTATGCGTCCTCACATGATTATCCAAATGCCACTGTTGAATAAATGCCTTATCACACATGCTACACTGAAATCGTTTTTGCTTTGTGTCCTTTCTCTCCGAGGTTTTCGCCACATCGGTTGAGTCTTCTTTGGTGTGAGTTTTCTCATGAGTTCTTAAATGAGTGTTTCTCAGAAATACCTTTCCACAAGTATCGCATTGATATCGTCTGTCTCCAGTATGGGACCTGATGTGATATTCCAAACGGCTCTTTTCGGCGAATGCTTTGTCACACATAGTACACTTGTATGGTTTTTCGCCTGTGTGCAACCTCATGTGAAACTTCAGCGCTTGATTCTTCGAAAAGGATTTTCCACAAATGTTACATCTGAAGCGGTCTATGCCATAATGCGCTGCTTCATGAATTCCCAAACTGTACTTATCAATAAACCCTTCTCCACACACACTACATACAAACGGTTTTTCACCTGAATGACCAAGTTCATGCCTGGCTAAAACAGCTTTTTTGTAGAATGACTTCTCGCAGACCTTACATGTGTGTGGTTTCACTCCACTGTGTATTTTCTGATGCTCACGCAATGATTTCTTACGGGAATAAACATTACCGCATACATTGCAGGCAAACTTTGGGGTGTCACTGTTATGCGTTTTCTCATGTTCAACCATTGACCTTCTGTGAGCGTATGCATTTCCACATACACTACATACAAATGGCTTCTCACAAGTGTGAGTCATTACATGTTCCTCTAACTGCTTGTACAATTTAAACCTCTCTTCACAGATTGTACACTGATGTGGTTTCTTATTGATGTGTGTCTTCTCATGCCTTGTCCATTCACTTTTTGTCGTAAACGTCTTATGACATGTGCTACATGTAAAAGGTTTCTCACCAGTATGTCTCCTGATGTGGATCTTAAGCTGGTATAGTTTTGTGTATAATCTCCCGCATACGTTACACCGAAATTCAGTTTTGCCAATGCGTTGAAAAATGTAGCCTGTGGGAAAGGCCCAACCACTTTGATGTGGAACATCTTGATTTTCTACTTTTATTTGCTCAGAATGTAAAACTTCTCCAATGCGTTCGTTCGAACCATTATGATGTTTCACTTTCACTTGCTCAGGATACACATGTATAGCCCCCAATATGTGTTCACCTGTCAATGCTTCATCTTCTTCTTTCTTCTCCTGTTTTATCTGTATGTTTTCAAAGTTAACAGCATTGTCTCCTAACTCTTCTTCCATTGTCTGAAAAAAGAATACAATTAAAACACAGTCAAGTTTTTGCATGAGATTCACATTTTTTTTATGACATTTTTATACGAAATTTCAGCTATTGATACAAGATTCATTTTGCATAGTTTGCAATGCTTACATTTTGCCCAGAACTTGACAAATTGGTGAGAAAGGACTGTTCAGATTTTGGTGTTTCCAGAAGTCATTCGAAAGCCCCTATGTATGTGCTTGGATAGAACTCAGTATTTTTAAACACTACAATCACACCAGGACGGACACCTAGTCGGTGAAACAGCAAAATTTACTGCATGGAAAGGTGCATCTTGTTGAAAATTGTTTTAGCTTTCGCACTTTCTGCAAGAAAACGACAATGAATAGGGGGCTTGGGAATTGAAACCTTATTGGTCCACGGACTTCCCGAAAATGCTACGAACAAATGCACTGTCTTAGATTTAGCTGAACCCCGAGAAACTGCTAAAGGTGGCACTTGTTTCGCACGGTTACCAGTGGGGTCACCGACCAGAGGAGGTGTCATCAGTGTCGTCACCGGTTCCCCGCAAACAAGTGGGTTCTGCAAATGTATTGCCGCAAATGGCTCGCGGACCCCTACAATGCGTCGGTGACCCCGTCGGCAACTTTATACAAGTGCCTGGTAACTTCTATTGTCTCGGCGACCCCCCGGTAACT
>JBCAUI010530619.1:0-11343 GCA_038406195.1 Haplosyllis anthogorgicola | reverse complement strand
TGCCCCATTTAACTGTGGAACAATTGACAGGTAACTTGTTATGCACTAGTTGTCAGCAGTGTCAACACTAAGCACATGCTAGCCATTCAATGCACCTAATCATCGCAAATAATTCAAAATAGAAGCCGTATCAATGTGTATTGTTGGTCTTGTACTAGAAGCATAAATTTGCTTACCTCGTTTGCAAATCTGCTAAATCGACTTTAGCAGCGAAAGAAGTAAGAAAAATCCCCAGCGATGTGCATAAAGGCGCAGTGTGAAATTCTATGGTTTCAAAAACCATATGATTTTCGAGCAGACTTGTAGAGCAAACTTGTCCCTTTCTCTGCTTTTAGGAACAAGAGCAGTCATGGTCTTAATAGGGAATCTTGAAATTTTATATGTTTTTGGTATGAATTTGGATGGAATAGTTCAATCATTGACGAATGCAGCTATGTGCTGTAGCTTTCGAAGAGGGACAAGGGAATTGTAAAGATATGGTCAATTTCTTTAAACTAGGACGTCGCAAGGTTATTGATGATTTATGAACAAAGGACTTATAAAGTACTGTCATTCAAATTTTATCTAGTTGTTTTCATGGTGCTTTAATACATTAACCAACCGGTGTGATCAGTTTTAAAGTCATAAATACTTCTTAATGGAACCGTAAACTATGTTATCTGTGAATCAAGCTGACATGTTGGCCTTATGGATTCTTTATAAATAGCTCGCGGTAATCAATGGAACATCTGTAGTTTCTCGGCAAACACGAAAGGTCATAAGGCACTCAATAGAAGAATGAGAGATTGAATTATTCAGAGAGGACACACACAAGAAAGCATGGAGCCAAAAACAGGGCGAGACAACCCAAAAGCTGACTGGATTCATGTCACACATCTGCAGCAGTCAAGGCTATCTTTTATCTGGAGGGAAAGGCAGAACATCAATAAAGTTGCAGCTCCTGTGAACGTAAACGAACAAACCCAACCAACTAGCCTTAGCAATGAGAAACTTCATGTTCTATTATCTGTATTCATATGGGGTCTCTCCCATTTGTAGAATGATGCCGCATTTACAGGATTACTGTGTATTTATTGCCTCTTACACACACAGTACTACGTGACTGAAAAAGCAAACTACAAGATAACAAACTACAAGTTAGTATTGGTGATCTTTGGCCTTTATACATTCAAATTTTTTTCGGCATTTGCACTAGGTGCCTGCAGCTTCTGATATTCTTATCAATTTTGAAACGTCCAGAACTTAAGAGATAACAAAAGAATTCACACTGTGTTCTTGGATTTCTATTGTTCTGAAATTTCATCCTATGATGTTTAACCATTTTCAAATATCAGAATTTAACTACCGAAACTTGATTTCATTTTCTGACAGTAGGATTTCTTGCTGTGTCCTTCGGGTAAATGAAACACCTGGGTTTTCTAAAACAAAAATATAACACGAAATAAAAATTGAAATCTTTATATTTTTCACACCAGAATTCAACATGGTTTGATACAATAACAGATTTCGAAAATAATTATCAATCTAATTTTTAATATTTGCTCATCGGAGTTTGGTGGCATTTACTGAAGATCGGTCTGTAACATTTCTACTCCACATTAATGTAATACACTTGCTGAAATACATGTACAACTAAATGCATGGATCGCGTGAGGAATCTTGTCATTGATAAAATGTTACACATTCCAGACATCAAAGAGTGGGCATAGATCACAGTAACAGAGCTTTTAATGACAACTTGTTCTGATGATACAGTGGGAGTATTACCTGCTCAGTGTAACGTGTATTTTAGTTTAATTATATTTATATATTTCTTACGGAAGCAATAGAACTCCACCAAATCATGAAATTCCTATCAGTTTTGAAACTTAACGGAATTCGTATCAGAAGTTTAACAATAGCGCATTAAAAGAACAGCGTGAAATTCTTTCGTTCTCTCCTTTGTTCCCTTCGTTTCCAAAATGAAACAATTTCTGTGTACTGAGAAATCAAAAGCACAGCATGGGATTCTTTTGAGCTCTTTTTTGTTATGATGTATGATATGGATTTCATGGTCTGACTGTGCAAATAACAGTCAACAATGAAGGACATGTAAGATTAGTAGAAAATGCTTGTTGAAATGATTGAGATTTTATCACGCTACAGGTGTAATGATGCAGTAGGGAACGAAGTGTAGCGTGTATTTATTGCCCGTCAGGTGCTGCCACCCTTGTAAGGCGGCAGAAAATTCCTATGCTTTACCATTGTAGTTTGGTACACCATCACATAATTTTCGACATAAAATCGCGCTTTGTATGTCATACTTTGTGCCCTACTGTGCAGCTTCATAGACTATTTCCTTCTGTACTGATTTGTACGGTGCTCATGATTAGTTTATCCCAGTGAGGAGGAAAGCAAGTAAGCGCGTTTTAGGCGTAGCTGTATTGGGAGAGAAATTCTGCAGAGAAATTTTGTAGGCTTACATTTTTACTACATACAAATCCCTGTTCAGAAACATATCAGCAATGAATAAACGATAATACTATAACTGCAGTGATGAATAAATAAAGTGGATGGATCTCCCACAAGCAAAGACCTTTATCAAGTCTCTTATGCCTGAATAACATCAGTACAGGTGCAGATGTATTGCATTCTCAACGGGGAAACTTCACTTAATCCACTGCTGTGCCCTTTGGCAAAGACCACCTGCTAGAAAATCTACCTTTCGTGATAATATTGGTGTCAATGTACTGAGAGGTAACTCCTTCGCTACAAGCAATTCTATGTCTGTACAGCTCCAAGATAAAGACGAACTTCACAATGGCTGGCAACTTTTTCCTTTGAAAACATTTCTAAGTCTCAGACATAAACGAAAAAATTAAGTTCCAAATAATCTGCAGACGTAAGTGGATTAGATTTTCGTTGAGTCTTTTTTGAAAGGGTTGAACAAAAAAATAGACAAATAATAGCATATAATTTAATCCTGCCATGTATCTTATAACACCAATCCACGTCTTTCATAAATTAGAATGCAGGTTTCCGAAAGGCATCGAATTTTTTGCTACAGTTGTGATCTTTGGTTTGACATTATGTGAAATGAAAATTATCCACAATCTTATTTCAAATCTGGGCCTCAATTGAATAGGGAATCATTCAGTTGTTTTTGAAAATCTTTGAAACATGTTAAAATATTATTACCATGCAAGCAACTGAAAATAAACTTATTCGACATTCTCTACCATGGGAATCAAAACTTTAATTAAGTGAGCTTGTCAGCTATGCTGCAGACTATGGTTCACTTACGTTTCGGAAATTGAATTGTAGAACACAACACAGCGTAAAATTCTATTGTTTCCGGATCCAGCTGATTTCATGAGGTGGATTTCTTTCCTGCGCCTGCTAGATCGTAAATCCCAATTTACTCAAACAATAGAATCCTCGGTCTCTCAGTTTAGGAACGATTAAAAGCAAAAGAATTTCACACTGTTCAGTTCGAGCGCAAAAAAACAGTGTGAAATTTTATTGTCCGAACGCTCACATCGTTGCTATTGCCAGATTCCTGTAAAGACAGGAATTGGAATGAGTTTCCAAAAAGGTCAAGTGCCTGTGTAATCCACGACTTAATCTCAGTATTAAGAGAGTCGTGGGAGGACAGCGGAAGGTTCTTTATCTCATTATTAGCTAAATATCTGTCTGGGGAACTGCAACGCTATGGTAAAAGAAACCCTTCAAAGTTTGCGAGTAAGTGATGCATTTCTTTCAGAGTTTCTTTAAATAAATGATTATAAGTGAAAAGGTTTACTGATTACACCTTAATGTCATAAAATAAATATCAAAGCAAATTATTTTGCAGAACATAGAAAATGATTTATTTACAAGTATGTAAATGAAAATGTTTTAGAAAAGTGCAACCCAACACTGTGTTGTTGATGGCAGATGAAACCTCCATTATTCCAAATTAATTTTCTCCATCTGTTGTGACTCCAACCTGTATTGATCTATTCAACAAATGATCCTCATTCTCCGTGATCCTCATTTCTGCATTAAACATTGCTAGTGTCTACAATATATTTGAAGTGACATTGATGGGCAGAGCTGTAATAAATTCTTTGTATTCCACAGCTAAATGGACTCCAAAATTAAGTTTATTGGCAACGAACCTAGAGAACATCCCAAATGATTCCTCCTTCGGGTCATTCTTATGTCATTCTCTTTTGTCTTCATACCCTAATTATATGAGATTCAGTAAACAACTTCCTCAAAGCGGCTTTGACATTACATTGATTTGCTGCTGGTTTCTTGACAGTATTTAGGTTTGTAGCCGAAGATTGATTGAGATATTCAGGACATACATACAGACCTATTGACTCCCGAGTGGTCTGTAGAATCAATATTGTTACGATAGAGCTGGTCACACACAGTTTTACATAATGCGTAAGATGATATAAGAACAATTTCAGTCCCACATCATATTACTGATACATGACGTTCCTACAAATTTATTAAATATTCGTGCTTTGTTGTATCTTGCCAACAAGTACCAAGTACACGGAATTCGTATCAGAAGTTTAACACGGCACCTTATGGGAGCTCCCTTATGTAACCACATGTGCACAATGGATAAGAATTAACAATAAGTTTTATAGATTATGATAATTTTGTAGGGGTCGTAATCGATAAAGATTTATTATCGATTTTTATCAAAGATTGTTTATCGATAATAACCGATTATCAAGTTTTGATATTTAAATGAGAAAATATTTAAATTAATGTATACCCATTTCAAAAAGAAAGTATTTCATGTTGTATTTGTTTGAAGTTTTGTGTGAAGTGGCCTCATAGTAAATTCTAATGTTAGTGGCTTCCCCATTTTTATGCTTTTCTTAGTTTTACTTGTAAAAGCAAGCAATTTGTTCACTTTCAATAATATTTTCATCTTGACTTCAATAATCGATTATGAAATTTGGCTACAATTAGTTTGTTGATAAAAGTATTTTATCGATAATAATCTCTTATCGATAAAAATCTGAGACCCTTAATAAGCACCTATTGCTTGATACAATGGAAAATTTCTTTTACCAGGAATAGCTTCCAATTGAAAAAATTGTAAACATACATGTTCTTTATGATTCCATAAATTTCGTGTATTTTTGATCCCTTTTCCTTTTCCAGGAAACAATATACATATAATGTAAATATGGTCTCCAATAAATAATACAACTTTTGTGATGTGTCACGCAGAATAATTCAATTTCATTCCCTTTTTTCACCAGTCATATTACACCTATTTTATGACATTTTTGTGTAGATTGTATTTCACTCACTGCATTTTTCAAATGGGCTTTGGTAAGATAATCTCATATCAGTTATATTACATTTCAATTCAGAAAATATCAATTTGATAAATATAAAAGTTTAAGTATCACTTTCAAAAAAGAGCGTAAAGTGAAAAGAGAAAAAATGTTTAATAAGTAGGGTAAAGTATCACACATTTAACTTTATACGTTGTTATTTCTTACGTAATAATGCATCTTGAGAAATATTTATATTAAATATTGGATGATTTTGTTTTCATGTCTGCTTAACTTTTATGGTAGGAAGTTTATGTTGTCTGGTGAAAAATTTATTACTGTTTTGAAATCGGTGAAAATAGCAGTCGTCTGTAAATTGCGCACTTATTTAATAATTTTTCCCCAAATGTAATTTTTTTTATTTTTATCAATGTAAAATGAACACTAAACGAGTCATAAAGCAAACATCATTGCTTCTTGTCCTTTTTAAAATCACCCATCCACTATGCATTGTCAAATCGGTGTCTCGTATAACTTTCTCTTCAGTACATTTCAATAAATCGCAGAGACCCTTTAAATTTTCTACCTCTTGAAATTTCTCCACACCTTTCTGCTTAAGGCATTTGTTGAAAATAAAAAATGGGGAAAGCTTTGTTTTCATTAGCTGATCCAGGAGTTAGAAGATTTGCGTAAAAGTTTTCAAAAGGATACATAGCAATGTTGCGTACAAAACTAATGTTGCTTATCCTAATATTGCCATTAATGTAGTTGCTTGAGTCGAAGGCATTTTAAAGGCTGTTCTACTGCCTCATGTCACTTACTTACAACTGGTACTTGTAACATCACCATACCAAAAAGTCGTTTACAAAAAGGGACATCACTCTTGACGAACCAAAATAAGTAATTTAGTTCTTTTCCTTATGTTTTTTATTCGCATCTTTACACAATCACTTCACCTCGCCCTTCCTAATACGGTGTCGTTTTACTTCTTTAAAAGGGTTGCTGCAATTATGTTTATTTTGCCCGAGGGCCACTGCGTAGAAAGACTAAATGCGCTGTTTTAAAATTACAAGAGAGCTAGTAACTAAGCAATTTAAAAAACATAAAGTACAAATTTATTCTTTATGAAAATTTGAAGATTTAGGGCATAAATCAACTTTATGTCCTTTCCTCAATGTTTATAATAATTTCAAACATGCTAAGTTTTTGTACATTCATGTGCAAGCACATAATTTTATAGCATCTTTGCCCTTTCATAATTTTTATTTATGGCCTCTCAACAACAAGTCACAAACTTGTAATTTGTCCTAGATGATGTATTTGTGTTGGTTCCTGTCTGAGTGTACACCCTTTCACGGCATCTCAAAAACCATAGTACTCCTCAGATTCAGGCATCTGCATCATTCAGGCTTTTTACATTTTTTTGCACGTGTATTGCAGAGAAAATCCAAAAACTTATCCAAGGTCCAGCCTTTAGAAAAGGTTTACACATTTTCATGAGAATAAAAATGTCAATGATACTTAAAAATGTGTTAAAAACTACATTTGTTTTATTACTGTCAGTACTCTGCAAAATATCTCGAATTAATTTTGCAAGTGAAAATGTAAAGACTATTGTATATTTTGACATGTAATTTTTACTAGACCAAAGCCCCCGTGAGCCCGGGAATTCCCCTCTCTCAAAGCCTCACTTCTTTGTGTAGTCCACGTATGCTCACCAATCGCCCACGGAAGTGTGACCGACGTGGCTCCACTTGAAACTAAAAGATAGATTTTTTAATAGAATGATTTTTTATCAACATCGACCAAAAACGTTTGAATAAGGCTGCTTGATTGGAGTAGACTTACAGAATCTTAGCTGAACAAAAATTGCAATGAAGGAAGAAGTCAAGCCTGTTGACCTTGACCTTCTGAGCATTACGTAATATCACCTAGAAAATAAAATCTGCAATTATCTGACCTTCGTGTACAAATTAAAACGGAAATTTGATCATGCAAGTTGATCATATAACATGGATATCACTATGTCGTGTGCTGCTCTGGCACGAGTATTGGTGGTCAGTTGTACAAGCTGCTCTCCGTCTGGCTCAATAGGTATCGATTACATTGTTTTCGTCTTCAGCTGATCAAAACACACATCAGTTGGACTGCCTAACAGCAAGTTTTGAGGAACTCTGTCTTTCAGCGGCCACTCATCGTCTTAAGACTCACCTCTAACACATAATTTAGAACCAGCAATTTATGAGTATCCTTGTTTTTAGCCGCCACCTAACATTTTAGACCAACATCTGATAAAACATTTAGAACTGATCACTGTAGTATGATTGATATAGGTTTAATGTACAATGTCATGAAAAGTAATTTGCTCTAAAATATAAATCGAGTTAAACTAAAAGCTCATAATAGGCTACTTCTTTTACTTTGTCTCCGACACAAGTGGTGACATTAAACTTGGAACTTTATGACTTAATCATACGACCTTGATCTTTTAAGTAACTTGAATATTTCTGTGTACTAATTTGTAATCATTAATAATAGTTGGTTCCAGACTTGCAATTTTTGACATCAGAAACTCTGGATCTACTCAAACAATCTATCTAGAGTGGACTATTATCGTACTGGAGTGCTATGTAGCAGTGTTTTGTATTAGTGAACACACAAGATGAATAGAGCTATTCTGGACTCGTTCATTAGCAAACAAGTCATCTATCAGCTGCATAGAAGTGGTCGCCTGTAATTATAAGATCAAAAGGTCGAATATAAATTTCAATACGATAACACTGTGAACACTTGGTAATTTTTCCTTTATGCGTTAAGTACACGCGTAATTTCTGCATTTTCTCTTTTAATTTGTATATATCAGAACCAGATCTTATCCGGATGGTGTAAGCGACGAAACTTTTACGTGAAATCTTTTCAATTTGTTTTATGGACCTGTGTAAAAAAAGTGGAAAAATCTTTTGTTTCCATGACCCAAACCGTTAATTATTAAAATCCTCGATGAAGTACATGATGCAACATTTAGGTACAGCTTCAGAATCTCCCGTTATGTCACTTACTTTTTACAACACCCCATTTTATCACCATTTCAGACAGCTTTTATGGACACACAGAAATTGTTGTGCATACTTTCTAGCTGCACTTCTACTCCATTGATGACCACTGGGTAGTAGCTTTTTATGCACAGCTCCGCTTTTCTATCAGGACCTTTCTCTCACTCTAATGAGTTTTTGCACCGGCTGACCCTACAGCGATCCCAGCTTCAGCTTGTTTCAGAGGGACATCAATTCTCCGGGCAATTGCATTGAGAGGTCCGAGCCAATGGATCCCTGGTCCTTGCTGGGTAGTTCTCTGCATGTAATCAAACTATAGGCATGTAGAGTAGCTGTCTAAAATTGGCCTATTCGCTAAAAGTAACGGTAGAAAATCAAGCTGAAACACCTACCCACATGCACGCACGCACATAAGCACGCACGCGCGCACGCACACACATTCAGCGCTGAATCCAATCATTCAATAGCCCACTACTTATTGTGATTTTGTAAACTTGCATTTTTAATGTCATTGTCATTGTTTAAATTGCTAAGCTAATAAGATTTTATTTGCGGACAAAATGATAGGAAAGCGGTACCAATCTATTCAAATGTGTCTATACGATCAATTTTATTTGCGCATATTTTATAAGTCACACTAACATTAAATTCGCATTGCAAGCAATGGACACAAGCATAAAATACTATAAAATCCTAAAATCCTGCCTTATCTTGCTCAAAGATCCATTGCTCTATGTGGATGGGATCCCTCGGCCATTATTTCTATCCCCACGGGCAATTTACCGCCCATTCTCCCCAACTTGACCTCTTGTATGCAATGCTTGGCCTTGTTTTTTTTCTCATTACAAAAAGCTGTCCATTTGTATTGAACAAGGGGCCTCTCTATTATTTGCTGTCACACAATACAACACATAGTAAAATTGTGCGTTTGTATAGATCTACTGCTAAGGCAAAATATTTATGAAACTGTTGAGAAACACATTTCTACTCACTTCTTAGAGAAACACATTTCTACTCACTTCTTAGACTTAAACTAAGCCCAAAATTCACATTTATGACGATTCCAATTTAAATTAAAAGAATCAGGATAAAGAGGGATTTTATGCCTTCATTATCCTTTTTTTTTTCTTTCTGGTAAAACTTATGCCCTCAAGTTAATTTAAACTTCCGCAAATAATAAAAAACATTGTTTACTAAAGGCATGTAAGCATTGAGTTCGTTCATTCCCAGAATGTGATTTTTTCCGAGAAGAATAAAAAACGTCCCCGCGGGTCAGGAAGATTAACCCGTGTTTTTGTGGACCATTAAGGTCGCCGTATCAAATAAATTCCCCTTATTACAGCACCCCCACCACGTGCCCTAAATCCAAATTAGGCTGTCCACAAAAAAGCTCATTACAAGATCAATTCCCCCGGCCTAATGCGATCTCACAGAGAATCAACTCTTATCACGTCACTTTTGGGAACCGAGCAAAACAGATCTGTTTCCAGAGACATGAAGCTTTTAACCCGATACAATTCTTTAGTTCTACGTGGCAAAAGGTATTTCAATAGAGGCTTTTAGTTAGACATTTTAGGTTATTTTTAAGAAAAATTAGAGCTTCTGCATTATGCCTTATTACTGCCAAATTAAATTCAACTCAAATGATCAGGTTGATAAAAGATGCTTCTCAAATGGTAGAAAAAGTGACCACACTTCATAAAGTAATTTTTACATGCAGATTTAATTGCCCATTTAATTTCAAGGTCATCGAATGATAGGGTTCAAGGTCAGACAATGAGAAAAGGTCAATATCAATTCAACAGTGACGTCAGGTAAAGATTCCTTCTGGAGATATAATTCTTCAAATTACATTTAGATGATACTTAGACTACTACTTGGAAGTTAATTTTTTTCCTTGCAAAATATACCATACACAAATGGCATATTATTGCACATTGGTATAACCCGTCGTGCCCTTCGCTACACTTTTTCATTCAAAGCAAAGTTGTATGTGTGCAAGGAAATGAAAAATGACCCTTCTTTGAGGACACGCTGCATTTTACACTTTTATGTGGGAAAAATTGTTGTCGCTCAAAACAGGTTTCTGTATGTGAAATAAATTTAATGACCACTTAGATTGTGTCACGCACAAATAGATGAGCAAATAATAATAATAGAACTTACTTCAGTATCTGTCGCAACGAGTATAGCCAGATAGTAAAGCCATGCATCTTCAATACTTTATCAAATTACTAGTAATGAGCGACAAACTATAGGAGCTGTAGGAAACAGATGGGATTTAAACGGATAAACTTTTGAATAGTGTTGGAACAGATATATTGGATATCGTTTCGAATTAGGTATCGAAAGGAAAAAACCAATAATCGGTATTGAAGGCAATATATCGGTATTTCATCACACTTTTTGTGTGCAAAAGGGAGGCTGTTTTCTTTGATGGGTTCACTTAACTTTTCCTTTATTTTAGTTAAAAATTTATATGAAAGTCTCAAAATACTTTTGGCCTTGGGATGTATCATCTACTCTGTCAGCAACTTTACCAACTGAATAGTAATGTGTAAAATTGTAAGTTTAAAATATTAATCACATTTGATCTAGAAAATAGAAATAGTATTTCATATATAAATGTACACAGTTGTGTAGTAGGTGTAACAAAAGGGTGTAGATTCTGATATATATCGATTATTTGTTATTTAAAAGAACCGATAACTGGTTTTGAAGCTGATAAATCGATTACAACACTATTTTGCACACATGCAGGGTAGTTTTACATGGTATTTATGGTCGAGTGCAATGTACTGTTAAGGTGACTTGAAATGCATGCAGTATTACTTCGGAAGGCAGTCTGTATGAAAGAAAATATTCCTAAAAGCCACATTTGAGCTAAATTGTTTCAACTCTTCCCAGATTCTGAGTACCAGCTGATTTAATGAGGTAATCAGCACCTCTTGCCCATTGAAAAGCATTGTCAATCAGTAAAAGTCATTTCTAGATAAGTAAACCTTGATTGCTTTTTTCCA
>JBCAUI010530608.1:0-11344 GCA_038406195.1 Haplosyllis anthogorgicola | reverse complement strand
TGGTGCAGAAAAAAGTATCGATATAAGCGGGATATCGATATAAGCGATATCGATATATCCGGGGAGGAGTGTAGTTGTGCGTAAGTGAGGTCAGGTGACATGTTTGAAACACTGTATGATTTTATCAAATTACATGGTTAATGTAATAATTTCAGCATTCAGACAAATTTAAAGTTGCCACCAAACGTAGATAAACTAACAAACAATAACACAATTAATACTGAAATATGTACAGATTCAGGGTGTATCAAATACTAAATTGTCATGCAAGAGGAAAGTCGTACAAATTGTTGTGTTTAATTACTTCATGCGTAAAATTCAAATATGTTAAACATGTATTTAAGCAAAAAAAAAAAAAAGATTAAAGAATTGGGGTGATGTATTACGATATGAATAGGTATCACGACAAAATAACGACAAAACTGGTTTATTTTCTACGTTTTTCTACGTTTATTATTGTAATGTAGAATCTGTTTATTTGCGAGTTGCATTTTTTATTTACAATAAAGTAACAATAATTAAATTGTTTAGAACCTTATTATTATACGTGCATGTGTGAAAAATTCCCAAAGATGTAAATTTTATCGGTTTTGTAAGTGAGCGCGAAAAATCTATGGTTGTGTGTTTACCACATTGTCTCTGATTATGGCACCCCTCCCCCTTTTCGAGAGAAAAATATTGAAACTGTAATATAAAACATGAGTCAATATATACCGTATTTATTCGAATAGAAGTACCCGGTGCTTAGACCAAATTCTATGGGGGTGCCTCTTTTCAAGAAATCCTTGGACCAATACAGAATACATGTAGTCCAGGACATTTAACATCCTAAGACATTACTGTCACCTAACAGTTTTCACACAAGATCTCTGTAGCATGTTTACAAAGTTTAAGTGTAAACAAAAGTCCAAGTTGAGAATAACACTTAATTTATTTCCGCCCCAGGGGGAATATTAGAGAGGGTGCCTTAATTCGAATAAATACCATATTCAGACAATGGTCACCCTATTTTTCCATAATAGGCAAAACCCATTAACATTGTGGTATTTCGTTTTACCGTACACCCTTAAAAAGGACCTCGTCACCTGTGCAACAATTAGAGACAATACGGGAATTATTTTTATGGCAGAAACCTAGTTAAAGAAGACATTTCGAAATGAATTTGAAATTTACAGACAAACTCCGTTGAAGGGGCACTCAAAATTTAAAACATTGAAAGTGTCTTTTCAAGTAATATATAATGCTAATAATACCTTTTCCGAAAATTAGCCGACAGAAGGATAATGCCTTTTAAATACTAAACTGTACCCTGTACCTTTGTTTTTGGTATCAATCTATGGTAGACATGTCTACATGAGAGTTTCCCTCAGTATTGAACGAAACTTCAAAAGGCACAAATTTCTTTGATAAATATATGTGTTCGACAACATTCAAAATATACAGAAATAAAAACTTAAACATGAAAATATATCCATTTAACAAATAATGTACAAGTTCGTTAGTTGGTCTTTGTATGTACAAAATACAATAGTGATAATCCATAGAAAAGTTTGCACGACTAGCATTTCAAATTGGCCCAGTTGATTATACATTTGTAACATATTTTAACAGGAAATCTGTACAATTTACAAAGTAGCAAGAAAGTGTTGATATTTTACAATAGAGATACAGTTTATGTACTTGTTGTTGCCATTGGTAACAGATTAACATCCTTGCCGTTGTCCGTGGCAACGGATAACTGTTGCTAATCATATAAAGTTGCATATTATTATTTTATGTACAATTGTTTGAACCACGTGTACATCTGATACAATGTATATATTTCTATGTTTATTGCTCAATGTTAAACATGTTTTTAGGCCAGACATTTTTATGCGTTGATTTACGTTTCACTGACGGAAATTTTTGACAGGGTGGATGAAAACAAAAACAGAATTTGCTACTCATTTGGCAATATCTGACGAAGTGACCGACAATTCAGATTTTCTACTATTTGGCCTCTGATTTCATTTTTGAGAACTCCTGGCATTTAAGAGCGGCAGGAAACGTAATTCAAAAAATAATAAGTCTGGCCTTATTATTGTTATATTTACAGCTACTGGCCGACACAGCAATATTAATATCGTAAGGTTTTGAAACATTACCGAACTTAATATTACAATAACATGCAAAATCTTCATCACTTCCATGGGTTTGGGAATATCAGTCATTTAGCACATCTTCAAAATAGAGATACAGTGTTCATGGGTTGATTCACAAATTTCAAATGTGGAGTATGTTGTTGAGTTTAGTCCATTTATGTCAAGCACATCAATTGCGAATCCAGGAGTTCCCCTTGCACCCCCTCCTTGGAGCTGTTAATGCACATGAAAGTTGTGTGGGGGGGGGGCACAACAAAAAATAATACATCGAAACACCCTCCAGTTCATAAACCCTCTTGGCACTTTGAACACTCCCAATAAATAAACATCACATTCTTCGCAGGTTGGTGCGTGTGGCTCACCTCAGCCAATAGGACACTTGATTCCAGAGGAAGCAAAAGCCAATAGGATCATCACTCTGGCCGGTTCTAGCATGGATTTTATAAGTCACAGCGCTGTAATGTAGATTTCATTGGAAATATCACAACACTCAATAACGAGTGCAATACATACTATGTACATCTCCAGTAATACACTTGGTGACATGATTATTTGTTTGATGTGTAGGCACTAAAACGTGTGTCGAACAACAAGGTTGAATGCAAGGTTACACAAAGGTCAAGGCCATACAAAGGTTTAGGTCATTTTGGTGATTACTTGTGACGTCACAATAATGCTACACAGTCACTATGACATCATGATTGTTTTCACACATCATATTTCTGTTATTCCTCGGCTTGACACATTTGTGGTATTAAAAATGACTGGCCTTGTACAATTGAGACATTGCCAGTAATAATCAAGTGAGTCCTGTTACCAATTGTCTGTTACCAGTTTAATGATTATTCACATGATTGGTCAGAGTTTATGACGTAACAAATCCTTTGTTACCACTTTATATATCTCTCCTGTGATTGGACAGAACTTTGATGAATCTCCATTTCTGACTGGTTCTAGAACCTTGGTGCTGATCTGTCATTGGTCACAGTCTTTTTCAACTTGACATTGGCGAAAGGATTTCCGGCGAAGATGTTAACAGGCGTATTAGTACTCGGCGTGTTACCACTGCTGCTGGATGGGGCCCTGCAAGGTTTTCAAGAAAAAGTGAGTTTTAAATTTAAACAATATTATTTTCTTACGGTCTAATAGACATCAAAGTTTATCAAGAAATGATGGTCACGTAAAGCGCCAAATTCATTATTTTTGAATTGACCATTGTTTCTTGATATGGATATATGGTGCTTTGGCTTAACATTTAAAAAAGGTGATAGAACAGGTCAGGAAATACTGGTCACTTTGATACAATATATGTATTTGAAAAAATAGTAGGCTCTATTGTTTCCAAAGTGACCAAAATTTCTTGATCTGTCAAAGAAATAAATTTGTCATGCAGACATAGTGTCACTAAATCTACAGATGGGTCTGTATATCATAATAAAACATATAAAATACAATTTTCATTTTGCAATGTAAATTTAAGGTTTTAAGAAAATAACCAAACAAAATAAAACACTGATTCTTAGTTTTTAAAAAAATATTAGGGACCCCCTTAATTTCATGGCAAATCAAATTTATTTCAAACCTGTTATTTGTTGTTAACGTTATTTTCGGTTTCCCGTCCTTGTACTTGTCAGCTACTTAGTCTGTGCTAGTTTATGTTGTGTTAGAAAAATTTATCCACTTTAAATGTCGTCTTTATAGCCAAAAATATTGGCGGTAAATTAAAGATGAGGGCCATCTAAAATGGATGATATTTCAGGCCCCTTCATTCCAGGCGTGCAGTGATTTAAAAATCAAAAGGTGTGAAATAGGAATAATGTTATCCAAAATTAAAGATGAAAAACCTTCTCTTTCTTTCATGTTTAAATCATAGTTACCAGTGTTCAGTGAATGACTGTTTCATGCTTTGGTTGTGAACTAACCCTTTTTATATGTGGACGTCATCTTTAATTGTTTGAATTTGACTTTAAAAACGTACTTCATTTGCGGTTGTTTAAGATTCCGTGCGATGGTCTCCAGTTAGCGGGGTGGTGCCCGGCAGGTAGCGGGGGAGGGTGCTGTGCCTCCCGCGGGTGGGCGCCTTCCGGAGGCGGGGGAGGAGGGTGCTGCCCCGCACCCTTAGGGTGGTAATGCTGTCCCCCTCCTGGGGGATGGTTGGATGGAGGAATGGGTGTCGCTAACCATCTGTAGATTTTCGTACATAGAGATAAGAGAGAGATAGAGACAGTTAAAACATGCTGTACGGGTGCAGATATTGGGTATTCATGTACAAAATGTTTCTTAAAGGGAGGGAAACCAATCCGAAAATGTTACATCCAGTGCATCGACTACACTGGTCATTTGTGATACCACCCACAACGTGAAATAATTTCATCAAATGAGCCCAAACATCAAAAGAGGTGTTCTCCAGGGGCGGATCCAGGATTTCCCGTTGGGGGCGCCCGGCGGGAGGGGACGCCACCCCTATTTTCACCCAAAATTTAGTGCAAAGTGCATGAAAACGAAGAAAATTTGGGCCGGGAGGGGGAAAGGGGCACACATCGGCGGCGCCCCTAGATCTGCAATTTTCATACGTCCGAGGGTGTGGGGTTGGGATGGGGTTGGGGGTTGGGGGTTAGGACAAAAGCAAGGAGAAGGATGTACGACATGGGTTATAGTTCCCACTGCTTCTGATCCATGTTTGCGTTAAGGTGAGCGTTAAGGTTTGTGTGCAGTTATTATCTAACACTTATCTGGAAGCATTAGGGAATAACTGCACATAACTCTACTCTTAATGCACCAATTTCTTGGAATTGAAACCCCTAACGTACCAATTTCTTGGAATTGGATCAAGGTGTTGCGTTATGGACGGTGCACTAAAGTTTATGAAAACGCGCTATTAAAGGTGACTTATCAGCCACAACTGAGAAAGAGGTTAGCTAGGATAGATGGACATAAGCTAAACGGTAAATGGACTTAAGGCCGTATATTTACTAGCTACGGCTTAACGTTCTTTCTATGTGAGCTTTCTGTGTGAGCTTACTCTTCTGGCAGGGCATGGCAGACTGAAAGCGATACACTTAATAAAAGGAACCCCATGGATTGGTCTGGATGTGCTAAACCCACAAACAACCAGTGCAGTCGGAACATACATGAGTGCTGTACACTGATGCTTTCAGTTACACATAAAATACACACGCTTAATGCATAAGCATCCACATAAAGGTCAAACATGGTTTAACAGAGGCAATGGGGGGGGGGGAGCCAGGCCTCTAAAGGCCCCCCCCCTCGGGATCCGCTACTGACACATTCATTTGTGGCTTAAAATTACATGCACATATTGAATCTTCTTAACTTAATAGTGCTTTTACTTGAACATAATTAGAAGACAACGCAAAATAGGTAAATTTAAATCACTTAAATTGAGGAAGTGTAAGGTATTCAACTCGAAGGTATAGTAATGGAGGATTTAAAATTGACACAGTTAAAATTAATTATGACAATTAAATAATTATTTAATTACTTACGCATCTGGTTCTTCATAATCTGATGTAGGAGCTGGTGGTGGGGGTGCCAGGTTAGAAGGTGGAGGGGGCGGGAAGGGTCCACCGCCCCCTGACGACCCACCACCCCCTGCAGATCCGTACATCCCGTAGTGTGATCCACTACCACTAGATGGCCCCTGTGTCGCTCTGTTAGAACTTCCGGAGTAGCCGGAGCTGCTCTGAGGGGGAGATGGGTTGGTGCTGTTGTTGTACTGTTGTTGCACATTGAGCTGTGCCTGGGTTAGACCTGACCTCCCTCCATGTGCATAGGTGGGCTCTTCCGCCCCTCGATGGTGGCCCCCTCTGGCGTAAGTAGGCTCTCGGCCCCCTGGTGTAGACGAGATTATAGCAGGACTACTGACCTGATGGTTGAATTGACGGTTACCGCTACTAGCTGGCGCTGGTGCTGCTACAGGTGGAGGGGGTGGGGGAGGAGGTGGAAGAGCCCCACCAGGGGGAGGCGGCGGAGGGGGTGACGACGACTGCTGTAACATACTCACATCAGGGACTGATTGAGCGGAATACTGGAAATAGAAAGTAGAAAAATAAGATTACAAAAAATTAAGAAGTACGTGGTGAGAACGGATCATGAAATTATTATCAAAAGTTTAGCGCCCCCAGCAATTGAACTGAATGAGCTCAGCATGAAATTTATTTGCTGTGGGACGCTGAAGTTTTAATAGCAATTTCATGATCTGTTTAACAGTTTAATTCGTGTAACCATGGAAATTCATTAATTTGAGACATGTTCATTATTCTCAAATTGCTAGAGGGAAGGGCCGCAGATCAATTAAGCAAGTTTCTCTTTTGAAACTGAACCATCCCGTCTGTACTTCACTTTTCGAAAAAAAGCTTGAAACACAGAACATTTCCTTATTAGCCCAAATGTAATTTCAAAAGAGTAGCTTGTTTTATTGGTGACCCATTTCCTTTCCCGCACAGTTGAAAAAGATACACGTGTACCAACGAACCATTAAGAGAACAAAGGCGTTGATTTACGATAACAGGATGATTGTTTAAATTGTATAATAAACAGTATATCGCATATAAAATCAAATTTCATGATAAAAAAGGTAAAGAAAAGGAAATGATATGTAGGCTATCTGTACAAAATAAATGTTAAAGACGTATCAGTGACATATCGATGTCTTAAAGTGTTATCTGGTCAATTTTAATGTCAACACAAGATAACCTGTCAGCTACCAAGCTTCATGCCACCATTTTGCCCGTCATGTGACTCCACATGCATGTGCTGTAGTTGCTGCAGGGAACACAAATCTAATCTCATGTGACATCCTTGGCACCTTGCCAGAACTTTCAGAAATCAGGTCAGAAATCAAAGCAAAAATCTGGTGAAAACAGAAAGCTGAATGCGCGATAGAGGGCATTAAGCTCAAATATGGAATAGTATTTTATCAGTTTAATCTGTACGAATACATTCAAGAATTATTCAAAATGGTTGTAGTTCAGGACACAGGCATTTGTACAGGAATTTGGGTATCACTTGTCAATTAAGCTGCAACCATTTTCAAAAGAGAGGCTTGCTTCCAAGCATTTGGTCGTTGCCAATATTTAGTTATTCGGGTACATTAGTATTCAATTTGTCACGGTCAAATTAGGTATTCTTGTAGCCTTTGAGTATCCTATGGATGAGCGTATTTTTGTTGGCAGTTTAAAAGAAGTTTTCTGAACTTATTTCTATGTGGCATATATATTTAGCAATATAATTAATTATACAAACATGTATCGGTTTCTATGCACTATTTAAACGATCTTAATCATCGAATTCTATTTAAAAATAAATGCATCTTGATTCTCATGCTTTGAACTAAAAATTAAAACCAAAATAGTTCGCAATGTAAGGATGACTTCACTTAAGCACTGGTATTGATTAAACACTTACTGTTTAGCAAGCAGAACAAAAGGTTCTTGTTTCTGGTTTCTGTCTAGATTAAATATCAGCTCTTGGAGGGTATGAAATTTGGTCAACCAATGAGATGTCATTATCACATTCAATATATTTTGACAATAAACATATACACATGAAAAATACATACATGTAAATCTTTCAATATGGGTTATAAATTTTTCTGAATTAATGATTGACCTTCAAAATTAAAGTTTTAGCTGTTAAAACTGGAATCTAAATTTTATGAATGACATTGTGTACCACTCAGAGCTAACGTTTGAGTTTTTGAGTGTTTTTACCTAATGGAATAAGAATCCCCGTTAAGGTACCTGAAGCTGAAAGAGAGACACCAATTTTTATTGGTGAAAACTCTAAACAATTGAAAATTTCACACAAATGAACGTTACTCACACAAAGATTCTACTTTCACAAGGAACAATAACACAAACACCACAAACAAAACAGGCAATATTTTCAGTTTTAGATTTGCTGTTCAAACTTGGAACAACAGAGATTGGAGAAATTAGTTCATTGCGTTTCATTTTGGAAACAATAGAAATGCACATTGTACGTTCGTGTAAAGATACAGTGTGAAATTCTATTGTTCACAAACCAGTGTGGGGAATCGGCACTGGATTTATGACCATTTTTATGTTTTATTCCAGGGTACAAAATCATACGCCCGTTGTAAGAGATAGGGAAGAGACCATTTAATCATAACAAAATTGGAACCACTTATTCTCAGGATCTGGCTACAATCTAGATTCAAAATCTTTTCCACCTGGACTATGAATGTTCATAGATCTGGATGGTGTATATTTGACATCTATATTCCTAGCAGTTCCTGAGATTAAGTTGTACCAATAAATCATGAAAATGGGAATAAATCGAGCGCCAATTCCCCACACTGAAAAGAAAACGAAAATTGAACTTCAATTGTTCACTCTGACGCATGTTGCTTTGTTATTCATGACACACAAACATTTTCTAAATCTCTGATTAGATACAGTTGTACATGTTGTCTACTTCAACAGTTCAGGAAATTCAAGTCATTTTGGTAACAATAGGCACTGTGCTTTTTATTCGAACAATAGCACAGTTTGGATTTCCATTGTTACCAAAGTGAATAGAATTTCCTACTTTGAAGGGGAAGGGAATTCGTGCTTTAAAAAAATAGAAAAAAATCTGAATCAGAGCAAAAAACATTCATTGGTGAAAATTCTACTTCTAACAAAGAGTACCTGAAACTGATAGGCTCTGAAAGAAGGGGGGATCGGAGGGGGTGCAGGCTGTTCCGGTAACGGCCTGTCGATCATGTGACCTTGGTCCAGGGCACCATACGTCGCTGCACGCATGTCTCCGTACATCTGATTGGAGCAAAGTGGTCATAAATATTCATGAGTACATGAGTTGCATCTGATTGGAGCAAATAATTGTTATGAGTACATGGGTTGCATCTGATTGGAGCAAACAATGATGAGTACATAGTAATGAGTACTTGTGGGTACTAATGAGTCCACAGGGTTGAGAACAAGTTTTGGAACAAGGTTGGGAAACCTGGTCATCTCTTTTCTAACAAAAAAGGGGCCAATTTCCAAATGTAGTGAAGTCATCCTTTACATGCACTTTGCAGTATTTATTGCACATTTTATGTTTACTAAATCAGTTTTGAAATTTTGGTTTTGACGTCAATTTCAAACATTTTTGAATAATATTCAATGAACAAAACATTAAAACTGGGCCAAATGTAATAAACCTATTGAAATATTGAAATCAGAAAGTTGTTCCTACCAGCCATTAATCGGTCTAAAAGGTCATAAACTATTCATGATCACCAATTGTATTTGACATATTGCTAAACTCTTCCACACCTAATTGTGCCTAGAAGCCATGTTTATTTATTTTGGAAACGGTAGAGTCTATATTTAGGGGTGAAATAGGTCACATTGAATAGATGGAAAAGTGAATTGAGGAATTTAGGTATTTCAAGCCAAAACCCAGTTTGGGTAACATATCACCCCTAACTATGGGCTCATCAAGAGTTCAGGTGAGGAAATGTAATTCGGTTAAGGAACAATAGAAATTTATGCACGCTGTCTTGGGTTTCTATTGTCCCAAGTTAAACCACATTTCGTCTTGCGTATTGTATGTAAAGTTGAACATTTTAAGCTTCTTACTGTGGCAAGGCTAATTGAAATTTGCAAGCTTGTTCTTGTGACAAGGCTAATGAAGAGAAACAAACAAGTGAAATCATAGTGAAAAAGTGAAGAAAATCAAGAAAGGGTAAATAAAAAAGATAATTTTATAATTTATGTATCATGCTCACCCTCGTGGGTCCATTCATTTGTTGTGAGGCATACATTGACTGGGGACGCTCAGTGACTGTGTTACTACGGTGAAGGGGCGTGGTCGGAGCCTCGTTCTGGTAGTTACCATGGTTACCTGAGCCATCTGGTGGCGCGTGATGGTTGCTATGCTGCTGCTCCTGCTCGAGCTGTGATAGGTCGGCTAAGTTACCAAGACTACGCACTCGGTTGTGCGAATTCATCCTGAAATTGGTTTGGAACTGTTAGTGCCAGCATAGGCGTGCCTTAATAAGAGTACTTAATTTTATCGACACTGTTTAAAATGCACTTTAAATGTAGCATGGTACAAGTAATACACTGAGGAACAATGATTTTGCATCTGGAAATGGCATGGGTTTAAACTGCATACAAATCAGCACTGCCTTATATCTGTGGTAAAAAGAAATGAAGCATATGGCGCTGAGTATTAAAAATAGTTAGTTATTGGCACTATTGCTACAGAACAGATCATGAAATTCCTATCAAAAGCTAAGCGTCCCGCTGCCATTAACTCAGCATTGGCACAGCATGAAATTCACTTGTTGTGGCGCAATTAACTTTTAATAGTAACTAGTGGGGAAACCCCCGCCCGACGTTACATCATGTTATGTTACGTTGTGTTATGTTGCGTTGAGTCACGTCACGTCATCATCTACGTCAAGGTTTCTGTGTGGACTGAGGACAGGCCCGGCGTAGTAATTAGATTTCATGATTTGATAAACAGGCCCGTAGCCAGCTTTCCATGGGAGAGGGTGCAAAATCCAGAAAGGTGGACTATATTTTGTACATTTAAAAGTTGTAATAAAAGTACTGTTGCTCATGTGACCTGAGTTTGCATGTTGACAAACAAGGAAAATTAAATAATGGAAAATTTGTCAGTCATGAACTTAATTTATTTGAAATTGAGATTGATGTCGCTCAAAATTGTGGACCTTTTCCAGAAAGGTGGGGGGGGGGGTGCATTTGCACCTCATGCACCCCTCTGGCTACGGGCCTGGATAAATCTTGATGTTTTTGTTCCATTCAGAGACTGAACTTTTGAACGTTTACCTGGGCTGCGGAGTCCCGTAAGGTTCCTGTACGGGTTGCGTGAAAGCGAAAGGAAACCAGCCCATCCTACAACACGAGTAGAGATCATTTAGGAAACATGTTGTTTACTGATAATTCGTATTGTAGAGTAAATACTGCGGCGGTGTCAGTTCAAACAGCTGTTGAAATGTTTTCAGCCATGACACCACGTTAGCGTTAGATCAATTAAAATACCATTGTTAGGTATTAGGAAAATAGCTTTACTCAATACAGTCAGCAAAACTTAATCCAGAGACACATGACTGAATGCCTCCACGAGCAGTACACAGAAATCGTATCATTTTGGAAATGAAGAGAACAAAGGAGAGAACGAAAGAATTTCACGCTGTGCTTTTG
>JBCAUI010530597.1:0-11344 GCA_038406195.1 Haplosyllis anthogorgicola | reverse complement strand
GTTCGGGGATGGATCCCCCCCCCCCCGTCAGGAACGTGACAGTTTTCGGTCCTTAAAATTGTTAGTATAATGATGATCTGATGATTCGTTAATGACAAAGCACAAATTTCTTTTCAACAACTTTGGTATCGATATGAAAATGTAGTTCTACATATATTTTTGGGGGAATCAGAGTTTACGTCAGTACGTTCTTCCGTTGAAAACTTGCATTTAATTCAAATAAATATATCCTCCTTTTTTCAGCACACGGACGGGTGTAATTAACTTCCGTCTTGAAGTGCAATTTATTCTCTGATTCAATTCAATTTTAAGAAATGCCTTATTTTAAATATCAGTCTATTTAATCAATATTCCTATTCAAGGAGTATTTCCTTTCACCAAACATAATGCCTTAAACATTTATGAAAATCTGTTTTGATGAATGGTGGAAATTACGATAGAGACCTACTTGATCGCGTCAAATTCATCTGCAGACTCTCCTTTCCTAAACGATAAAATTTTGATCAAATTAATAGCTTTTGCGTAAAATAAATGCAACACATTTTAATGGAATAGGGAGAAAAGACCAATATAGCTAGTGATTTATCACTGATATTATCAATGTGTATGACAGCATAACAGGCTCCTTCACCTGAGGTCTAATTGAAACTTCGATGAGATCGTGAAGCTTCTCCAATGGAAAAACTAACTACCTGACTATCCCATTAACTTGTCTAAGGGAGCTCTTCTTCAAATCCCGATTGTCAGTAATCAACATATAATACAATTATATAAATCATATCAATGTATCTAGAGTTATTAGTGAATGTTTCGTATGTAGCAAACAATGTAATGACTTTTTTATTGGACAGATCACGGATTTTAAAATAAAATGACAGACTTTCTTAATTTCCGTGTAAGTCAATGCTCATGTGTTAAATACTGTTTTATCACGCTTACATATTACGTGACATGTCGCAATTAACATATTTATTACCAAAGGGTGATAATGCAACAAAGGACTTTTTTAAGGTTTCTTTCACTTTTGTGATGTAATGATACTGCAAGTTGTCATATTAACTTCATTAATAGACACCAGCGAATCGATGAGGCAAAAATAGATTCTAAGAAGTTAAACAAGGATAAAAGCTACGTTTACCGCAACACCATGAGGACACGAATGTACAGATTGAGGTAAGCAACCCATTCTTTTATATTCGTGTACCAAGATACGGGAATAATAGGCCAAATCCTTTGTATAAAGATCTAACCGAGCCCAAAATAGACACGGCTTATAATCAAAATATCTCTGTTACACCCAACATGATTGATTCCTTATTGGCACGAGCGGTATCCATCATTACTGCTCGTCTTGTGACATTTTGCAAGACTCTTTCGTATCAAAGAAGTACAACGTTTAAACAAAGCTTGAAAAACTCTTAAGCTCACACAGGGTGAATTACTGCACCAGCAAATTACCTTTGATTAAAATATTAAGTATAAAACTGGCTGGCTTCAGCTTTAGCTACTGCTCACTTGATAAGCAGTAGAAGCTGAGACTAAAATCAGATTTGCTGTGTCTCACATATATGTGGGATATTCAATTGACTACATAACCCTATTCTTGATGAGTTGACTGAAGTCAAATAGGATCAAACATGATAAATGCACAGCAGAGATATGATGGACAGCGTCGTGGTCCTTTACATAATTAATCATCTACCATCAAGAAAACTCCCACATAAAGGAACTAAGTAGATAGGGGAATTACTTTCAAGGAATATCCACTTAATACAAATAGGCTACTAAGTAGATTATAACCTAATCAT
This sequence comes from Haplosyllis anthogorgicola, assembly GCA_038406195.1. Classification (NCBI taxonomy): domain Eukaryota; kingdom Metazoa; phylum Annelida; class Polychaeta; order Phyllodocida; family Syllidae; genus Haplosyllis; species Haplosyllis anthogorgicola. Next base: position 9,536 of record JBCAUI010530597.1, on the reverse strand, counting down.
TTACTGTTGCTACTGTCAGCTTATCCAATATTTCGCCGTGGTAAAATTTGTAATTTTGGTAGGGATGGTAATATTGGTATAAAATTCGAAATGCTCGACGTTGGAAGACGTTGCAGCAAAATATCATCACAGACATGGGCTGGAATAAAAGCATCATTTAGGGTTGTAAATTCCTCGGCCCTCATAGTCAAAATAGGCTGGTTTTTCTAGAGCAGGCCCTTGACCAGCGCGCCGATACATTTGTTGCTCAATACAAATCTTAAATAATTTGTATATACATGTAACTACTAAATTCTAAACTCTTCATTCATAAGTGTTTACCTTAACCACAACTCAACAGACGGTCTCCTTGAATTAAAATGTTCATATAATGTCTGAGATCATCAATAACTACTTTCCAAAACAACGAGCCACCGAAGTACTAATTGTTCACCGTTGTACGAGCAATCAGTATTCCCACATTCATAGGTAACTACACAGATTCACATACTGGTTCATTTTCGTAGACTAATGTATTGTCTGATACGCTGAATTAGCAACCACCGACAATGCAGCGATAGTAATACAATCTCTGATATTGCTGTGCAGCCTCTGGTACAGAAATACAGGTGTGCAACTCACATGAAAGTGATGTTAATCATACATTGCACAATTTAATTAGCCTCTGTGTCGGTACATTATTACATCTTAGATCTTTTCATTCTATCAAGAGCTTGTCGGTCGTATCTTCTTTGAAAGCCCCAAAAGTTTACTAGAATTTCACTTGACCTTTGAAATTCCAAAACAATATCATTGTACTTCGTTTTGTACACTCAGTGGTTCACAGGATTCATGACTTCTGAATCAAAGTTGTTAGCGGATAATTTCTTCTTCTTTGTAAATTATTTCCGACAAAATAACACAACTTCTGCAATGCCAACCTTTTCAAATTATTTTTGGGAGAAATAGGTGCAGGTTGTCTATCCCTTTAGATGTTGTATGCATGTTACTCTACAAAATATGTCCTAGATTGTATATAAAATAGTAATGTTACCTTCAAATAAACGGTAATATGTAGTAGTATCACATCATCTGGTCATAAACATCAGGCTGGAACATTATCTCCCAGACAGATACCATCTTCACAATACATGATTTGCACTAAAAGACATCCATCTTCATTACGTCTGTTTTGTTATTGTGCCTTTGTCACAGTTTATTCAATAAGCAATAGAAATGAGATTTGACAACTTGGATGTAGTCACATACATAATTAAATGCCAATTCTGATGGGCAAATTGATCGTTTATTTTCGACATGTGCAACAGGAAAAAAGTACCAGAAAATGTGGAATCTTGTTATTAACGTGTAATTTATCACGGCTGACAAATTGTTCTGTGAATCTATGTATAGAATATTTGGATAACGTGATATTTCAGATTTAGATATATCTCTGTTCGTATTGTTACGTATCACCATGTTTCAGTGCATCAAACATTATATGAGGCCTGACCGACATTTGTATGGATCTGCACTGAACTCTGCATCAGCTACCTGACTCTTCCATTACCTGATCCAAAAGAACTTCCTGGTATTTTATTTTCAACTTCAATTGAATGTAGGTGGTTGTTACATCAACTGTTTCTGGATTTGGAATTGAAATTTTGTAACTGAATTATACATTGTTTTTGAAAGGCTATTCCTATTTATTTTGGATCCTAAGTTCTTGCACAGAAGCTGTCAAACTCTCCACCATTTCTATTTTTCTACTGAATTTTTCTACTTATTTATTAATTTGTTACACATAATAACTAATCAAGTTGCCCAAATTTCATTTCATTAAAAGGAAGAAAATGAGTGTTTGACCCATCTACGACTCCACATATTACTCCGAACTGGCAATTATATTCTTTTACAAAGGAATTATGGGTGTTAACAAGGTGTTGCTCCGAAGCCTTTGATGAATGCAACATGCCATAAAAGGCTTTTCAGATTGTTATGCACATTTTTAGCAAACACATGAAAAGGGTGCAGAGCAACCAGCCAGAAATCTTTTACCCAGTAAATGAAGTCACGATTACTGAACGTATTTTAAAATGATAGAACTATTAGTTCAGGACAACTATATCAACCTCGGAATGTTTCAGAGCAAAGGTGTTCATTCCGCGCTGTGCTGAAATAAACATATATTTAACAAAATAATATATACGAATACCAGCGTGACATTCAATTTTGTAGCTACAACATTCAGATTCATCGCATAGTTTGGTCTCACGAAAGATTCACAACATGTATTGGTATTTGGAGATATATTATCTTAAATGAAGTGTCTGTAGCACTATAATGAACTCCATTATGTGAGGGCTGATGATTTTCGGAATGTTCTGGAACGAGAAATACATACCAGGCTATCTTATACAAAATTTCCAGGGCAATTTTGATTTTGTCACATCTTGTTACCGTCATATTGGAAATTTATACTGTAATAATTAAACAACACATATCGAAATATTATGCACAATAAATCAATACATTAGTGGTAGGTTGAATTTTGCACGAAAGGAATACCCGATGAAACAATAGGTTTTTATGTATCATCTAGTTGTTGAGCTATAAAAAGAAGCTACACCCAAAACAGATTGATAGAAGATCAATCACAATTCAATGCCAACTGCTTTCACGTAGTTATTAATCCTGACAAGGGATATGGATAATTAATGGCATAAATCCATTTGTAGCGTCACCATGTATCAAAGGCACCACCATGTTGCCCACCATTGTACATTACTGCCTCAGAGCAAAATTCTTACATCGTGACTTCATGTTATTTATTGGTCTATTTTTCTACCCTAATTTACGTACATCGCCATTTTTCATGTGGCATGACGGATCTCATTACGTTTAGATTTGCAACAAACTTACGTGGAACCATTTGAAAATAAACATGAGCACTAAGTGACTATTCCATTAGTGGCTCCAAAAGACCTTCCTAAATTTACATACCAGATAACACACGGCAAGTAATGGCCTTCATATCCACATGTATATATTTCTATCCCTTGTGAAGTCAGATTATCTATCATCCCCATTCAAAGAAATTTTTGTACCATTCCTGTTTCCTGCTTGGGAAAAATGAAATTCGTGTTTCCTAGTAAGTTGATATTTATTCTAGAAATGAAAGTATTAGTCCTAACGATAACTGAATTTTGAAAAGTAAGACAACTTACAGATATTTTATCTCAAAGTTATGTCCTGGAGGTTTTTAATCCAAGGATTTTTTAAGATCAAAATTATCATCACTATTCAATCGGCGACAATTAAAAAGGTTACCAACTAGCACATTCTTGGAATTTTTAGAATATAGGAGCGCAAAGATACTACTTGTATTGTGTCACATATTTTGAAATGGAACTAGCTTTTACACCGAAAGCCTATGGATTATGTATTGTATTTCTGTTAATCTTGCTTAATCTTTCGGTAAACATCGTCACCTCCATCTATTCAGTAAACTACAGTCCATGGGATAAATTGGCCTATTTTAAACTTTTCTCACACAAGAATTTATAACATGTACCTCTTACACGAAAATAAATACGATTACATACAATTATAAAGAGTCAATTTATCCCAAGGGTTGGGTGAGTGCAAGCAGCATTTATGATAAACGAATGAACAGCTTTAAAACTAAAATATAAATTTTAACAATTTTATATCATTATGTAAATTTATATCATGCATACATTATTCTTCTGGATTCTGTAGCCAACTGTATTTGTTGCAGATGATGTTGCCACCAACGAAACAAAGTTCAAGTCATATTTTAACCTAGACCATATCGACCATCCAACAAACTGGTCAACTCTATCTCAATTTTCAGAATTCTTTTCCTTTTTTGTCTGTTATATTCTTCGGAGACATTCCGTAGTCTGTGATAAGAGAATCACTAATCAAGCTGAAACTCTTGCAATCATTTTGTAAAAGATAGAAACTGTTCAATTTAACACACTCCTTCTCAGGGACGCTTACGTTGTGCCTGTGCTTAAAGGAACATTTTTAGAAGGCCATCGACTTTTCTTAGATTTGTTTTGTCCGTTGTTTTCATATTTAACCTATTTCGGACGGTAAATTTGCTGTTTAAGAGCGTAGTCGTAAAGAGGCAAACTACTCTTTCTGGTCCTTCTCAACCATATTTATGGACTTTTAATATGAAGGCAAAGGGAAATAAACTAAACACTTCCCGATCCAAAGGCCAAACTTACTATTTCCTGAAAACTGTTGATTTAAATGGTGAAAGAATTCTTCTTTCTTCCCTTGTCTAATTTCCAAACAGTACCAATATCTACAACATCTGTACCAACATTACATGTACTTAAAAGCTTTTACGATAGTGCTATGAAAGACATGTTTCCCTAAAATGCCTTTGATAACAATTTCATTCCTTCAATGGACACATTTGGTTGTTTTTCATCTCAATAAAGCCTGCCTTTGGAATCAAACCTGTGAGTGTCGTTTGAGGCACCTTCGAGAACGGAAATGGCGCTAAACAACAGTTTGCGTGGGAAGCAATCTCCTTTATGGCAACTTATTATTCCCAGAGTCAGTTTTTTGTGTGAAATAACATAAGTATATGACCAAGTGCAGGTTTTCTCTTGTACAAATTTTTTCATTTGTTATTATTTCCAATGTATAATGATAAGTAATGTTCTCCTTTATAATTTTAGTTAGAATTCAAGTTGAAAAGGTTTGGAATTTGTGTTTAAGTTCTAGTTTCTGGACAAAAAATGTTAATTATCAGTTACAATCAGTTACATAAAGATTACATTGAATAATTGTCATATAACTTATCTGCTACATAACATTACATAATATTTATTTGCAGTGAACAAGTTTAGAGTAATTTTAATGCATGTACAATTTTAGAAATATGTACAACTCCCAGAACTTCCTTCAACCAGTTCTTCCTGAACAATGATTATTTTGGTAGAAAACAGCTCCCTCTGGTGATTAAGTTTCAGTTACACAATGTATCCTACAAGTGCATCAGTTTTGTAACTGATGCTGCGATTTTTGCCAATTTGTACCAATTTGAATGCCACATAGCAAAGAATAGCACCACTGTATAACTGTTTTTTATATTTTTTGCAAGTAGTACTTGCAACAGGCTTCTAACAAAATTGGAATTTATATGAAAAATGTTAAATGTTAAGTTTGCAGAAGTATTAATATTTTTTATTTTAACTGATTTTAGGGTAGATGGACATTTTGGAAAAAAAATGAGCTACTTATGGCTATTTTTTTTGACAATTAATTTTCACAAAATATGATATTTTATATTTTTTCTTAATGTTTTCAGGATAGATCTGTTATAAAATAAATCTATTTCATGTGTATAAATTTACTTTTGTCCCACTGGAATACCTAGAAAATGTATGTGAAAAAGTGTCACATTTTTTATTTAAAAAACTGTGAATTTTGGCTAAATTTCAAGCTTTTAATTTGGCATAATAAAATAATTAAGTTCAATTTCATCTTAGTTATATTTTTTTATTTTCCAGGGATATCATCTTAAAATAAAATATATAAACGACATTCTAAATAATTGATATTTTAATTTTACACACCATTGAATGTATAATGCACTTTTGTTAGGGCGAAAACCTGCGCTTGGTCATATATGTTAAGTTGAAGGAGGTTATCTGTATATCTGAATAAACTTGAGGGCCTACGACAATACTGAACACAAATTCAACTACTCCTGTTGTGAAGAAGGCTGTCTCAAAATATCGCATTAAACCCCAATATCGAATATAAATCTGCATGGAATCATTGACCTAAAATGGCATGTCTGCTTTTGTTCGATAGTTCATTGCAAACGTATAAAAGTCAACTAGAAAAATGTGTCATCGGTAAATCACATGAAATGCAAACAATTCTCACGTTATCCTTTGTAAGACTACTTGTGTGTTATTCCTAAGATTATACAAATGTCGTTGACTTCAATAACGCATGTCATGAAATTTTATACATGGTCATACGGACAGAAGACCATACACACTCACGAATCACGACATGAGAAATACCTGAAATTACCACTTACGTGTACACATTAAGTTCCACCTATTCAAATGCTTGGAAAGGCAAAAATCCAGAATACTAGACCAGTGTCAACATCGCCGTCACGAACTTCTGCATAGCTTGGGCGCCAACCAATGGATACGCTCCAATTAACATGCAGATAAGGCGTGAAAACAACAATTAAAAGACCCACCTAAGAACAACAGTGTGATGACAGACCAAATGTCATCACTGCTTGGACAGTGGAATGGAAATTTTTACAGGTTTCAATGATTATTTTATAACAAAAATAATTTGAGTTACAGCAAAGTATTTTCGAGATCTACACACAAAAGGTAAGAGTTTACATTTCGATTTAATTTTAGATTGTAAAATACCTTAAATATAGAACACACCAAACTAAATGGTTTAGCATTGAAAAGACTCGTCTTTGTCTGAGTATTTTGCCAGATTTAACACTTCTGTGGATTGATTTCAGATTACATTTCAAAAAGTCAATGTCACTTGAACGCAAGGTAAATATCAAAGCAGGCAATATTATGGATAATTCATGGACATAATTGAGTAATCTGATAGCTGTTATAGTAATAGATTTACTATTAGGAGTGGCCTTGATTTGTCAGTTTCTAACGCTTTTCGAGTGGATGACACAGTTCATCGTCTACTGCAGTCGCACATGTCTAATAATACACTTTTACAAGCCCTATCCAATTTATGGACACTGTTTAGCAAGTATGTCATATGCTGTTTTTTAAGTTACAAGCGAACTCGTACACGAATTGTTGATTACAACGGCGGATCAAGGGGGAGCCGCTGGTTCATGCCCCTTCAACCCCCGTAACTTCTTTTATTTTCACGAGGCTTTGGGAGAAAATACAAAAGGGCACCCCTCCAAAGTGAAATCCTGGATCCACCCCTGGGTTACATTGATAAACAGATTTAAAGGCTGCACACATATAGTAATCATTGATTAAACTTTCCACAAACAAGGAATTTCAATCCACAAGATTGCCTAATAGAGCGCTTTGCAAGCTCACACCGTTTGTACTTCTCGTCGTCTCAAATGTGGAACAATGTTATTGTATTTCTTGACAGATAATCAATATTAATCTGTGCATGTCTCTTTTATTTTCAATTTATTGTGCTCTAAACAATAAATTAAGATACCATTGGAAAGAAGTCACGGAGAATATCTAATGGGCTCGGGTTCGCCCAAGACACCATGAGGCAATACTTAACTGTCAGTTGGAGCTTTCAGAATCTCTAATCTTCCTTGCTCAAAGCTCTAGTGCTTGATACAAGTCGACAGTGTTGAGAGTCGTGAAATTCAAAGCTCTGCTCCATGCATCAATATCACATTCATTCTAGCTTGCCTTAATTGTAAATCTTACGATTGTCGCAGGGAAAAAACTGGAAATTAATTACATTGGTCCCAGTTTTTGGGAGATTACCTTCGTTTTGTTAGTGACTGAGATTTCATTTTAAATGATCGAGTTACAGTTGTAAAAAGACTAGAACGAGAGTTTCTAGACTTTGAATATAGTTTATTAACTCTGGTACAAAATACATGTAGTCTCATGAAAGGTGCAAGTTGAACTGAATAATTAAAGATGGCTACTAATGATGCTAATGCATAACTCTAATTAACCAATAGGATAGTCTGTAGACTGTCACATGACTTGTAGGTGCAGGTAAGGCAGGAAGCCTGTGGTGCCCCTGGTGTTAACTCTAACTGCAGTCTCTAGACTGCAGCACTCCTGGTGGTAACTTAACTGAAGTCTCAAGTCCTTTGACATCTCCCTCCTTTCTGAATAAAGTTCGTTCACTATCCGTGGCACTAAACTACATAACAAGGTGAAAAATAAATTAAAGTAAGTTGAGCTATAGACTATGACTAGAGTTCTTTTAATGATGTTTGAGAGTTCTTGTCACTGCTGTCATTCACATGGATTCGATCAGTCTCTGGTTTGCAGGTAGACCTGGATGGTCTTGGTGTGGCCCTGTCAGTTTATCATGAGACTTCAGGTGTAGTCTCCATGTATCTAGGCTTGATGAACCTTCAGTTACATATGTATTCACCTCCTTGATCAGTCCGTACTACATATGACCTGTCCAAGACTCCAGCAGTCTGTAGGACTGTGGCAGGAGTCCATATATTCTTCTTGGGGTCTAGTTGCATGTAGACTGCTTGTTGAGTGCTGAGACTTGGCAAGTGTCTTGCAGACCTATTGTGTGCTAGTTCTTGCTTTCACTTGAGTTCAACCATAGTCTGCTTGTACTCTCTCTGTTTGGAAGATGTGAGTGGGTAGAGTTGCATGGTATCTCCTAGAGTTCAGCAACTCTGCCAGTGATGGTAGACTGTGATTTACAGGTGTCATCCTGTACATGAGTAGTGCTAATTCTACATCCTCCCCTGCTGCTGTAGTCTTCTTGAATGAGAGTCTAATGGTTTGGACAAATCTCTCTGCTAGGCCATTAGACTGTGGGTGCATTGGGCTTGACAGTCTGTGGTAAATCTGCCAACTCTGCACGAAGTCTTTGAACTCTTTGAGATGTGAACTGGGGTCCACCATCTGAGATTATAGTTTTTGGAATTCCAAACTCTGCGAAGACTTCCTTGAAAACTCTGATGACAGTCTTTGAGGTTAGACCATGGATTTTCCTGAGTATCGGGAACTTGCTGAAGTAATCTACAATCAGTAAGTAATGCACTTTGTTCAGCTTGAAGATGTCTGATGCTAGACTGTCCCATGGGATGTCTGGTATTTCATGTGCATGTAAGTCTCTCGCTGTTGAGACTTTGCATGTGTGGCACAGATGTGGCATTTCTTGTATATAGTTTCTATGTCATCATTGATGCCTGGCCAATAGACTGCATCTCTAGCTCGTAGCTGCATTTTGTCTGGAGCATAGTGACCCATGTGTAGAACTCTTAAGAGTTTCCTGTCATTCAGACTGTGGTGCTATAAGTCTGTGGGCCTTGTACAGTATGCCATTTTCATTGCTGATTTCATCCCTGTGGTTCCAGTATAGTTTGAGACTGTCTTGACAGTCTTTGCATACTCTGGGCCAGCCTTCATGAATTAGTCTTTGTGAGCTCTGTAGGGTTGTGTCATTTGTAGTTGCTTGTTGTAACTCTTTGAGTCTTGTGAGACTGACTTGAGATGTAGCTGTTATCAGATTATCAGATTAACTGGTATAGTCTCTGTAGTGCATGTGTAACTTTGAGAGTTATCAGACTGTGGTGGGAGTGGGCTTACTCTTGAAAGTGCATCAGCTATGATATTCTCCTTCCCTTTTAGGTACTGTACATCAACATCATACTGTGCCAGTCTCAGGAGTAGTCTTTGTAGTCTGGGACTTTCATTGGCAATGGATTTCTTCCATATGCTTGTGAGTGGCTTGTGGTCAGTCTCTACTGTTGTAGTCTGTCCATACATGTAGTGGTGCAGTCTTTCCAGTCCAAAGACTACACTGAGTAA
>JBCAUI010530586.1:0-11345 GCA_038406195.1 Haplosyllis anthogorgicola | reverse complement strand
GTAACAATGAACAGGTAACTGGTTATGCACCAGTTGTCACAGATGTCAACACTAAGCACATCCTATCCATTCAATCTGCCACTCATGGCAAATAATTCCAAATAGAAGCCGTATCAATATGGTTCAAGCTATCGTTGGTCATCTTGCAACAATGTATATTCGCCTTGGGCTATTGTTCTGAAAGCTTAGCCTCTTTTCACAACAACACAGCTTGATATTCCAACTCACAATCGAGTTTATCCTGTGTTGTACTTCGATGATCAATTGCGAAGATTTTTTTACCCATTAATTTTATGAAAAGTGTGATTCACGAAAAACGGCAACTAAGAGTACAGTCGCGTTCCCAGAACGTATATAGATCGGTATATCGATGCCTTTATCAAAGTTTAAATATTAGCGACGTCGATTAAAAAACAAATAGATAATAGACAACCCCACGGCGTAGGAGTGACAAGTCAAAAATTAACTCAGTTCATTAAATATTAAATAGAAGCTAATTAGTAAAGTTTCCGATGACTACGGAAATACCAATTAACTATTTTAAGGAAGCTAATTATACACTAAGATTATATAGATATTATCAATAATACCCATGGTACACTGACAATTCACATCATATTCTCATACAATGGCATGATCAATTATACATAGTAAAGATAATCCCAAATTAGTGACAAATCAAGATCAAGGGTTAAATGATTAAATTGTTTTGACACTATCCAGTCTCTCAGTTGAAAAAGAATTTTGTCTCAAGAGACCAATTACTATGTCGAAAATGTAAATTTTATAAGGTGGTATTCCGAGCTGTTTTGTAGCTACATAATTATATGTCCTCTTTTTGTTATAAGTTGCGTAATAAAGATGATCTACAGAACTAGTTTATACGGTTGATTTGACATAAAATACGAGTCATATACCATAGTTTAAGAATACCCAAAACGCGTAGGTTACAAACAAGGCAGGTTTTGACATAATTATGAATGATGTTGAGTGAATAAAAATGAAATATTCATACAGGTTATGAAGTTCAGTAGTCCGGTGTGACCTTATCCTTTCTACATAAAAGTTACACTTGTTAACGTAATGTGTTTAAAAGCAACGTTACAGGAAAATCGTACCAATCGCGTACAAAAGATATAGTGTTGATATTGGTTGTGTATAGTTTTCACCAAAGTTGCAACAGAAAGGTAAAACATTCCAAGAAATCCTTTTTTACAGAATATTTATCTTTAAAGGACCAATTTCAACGCAATTTAATACAATAAGTCCCAGGGAAATTTTCTTCACGTAAATTTTACATTACATGTTGCAGCAATTCTACCAAGAACAAAGAATTCCTCAGGTTCTTAGTTGTAGAGCAGGTGAGAGATAACCATATTAATTTAATATATATCTCTTTTAAATATTGCGGGTCGTTATTGTTAAACTAGAGAATTCTTAAACTTAAATTTTGTATTGTGAAAGGTAACGTAAGATGACCGGCTTCAAAACAGTCAGGCTGCGCCATCTTAGCTTGCGGGAATTACGACTATTACCTCCAGGGCATTTTGAAGAACATGAAACACCGTATAATTCTGAAGAAACTGAGACTTTAATTTTCGATTTAGTTAAAGCACGGTGCTCGTGTGATTGACAGACGAGATAGGTATGGATGACAGTAAGGAAGAGATGATCCACCAATTAGTGCTTCTTGCACAAAGCCTTCGGGTGTCAGTGTTGGGCTTGTAGAATCACCCTGCATCTTACATGCCTCTCACCCTCTGACCCCCGAGTGCTGGTTTCTGCTGGTGGGGAAACCTTATAGCCATTAACTACCATTCTTACTCAATTTCCATGTTTGGTGTTCCTTTTGCAGAGGAAAATGTTTCTAGGTTTACTTGATATCCGATACCATAAACTCCTTAAGTTACTAACAAGTTTCCTTCAGCATTAATTATTCAGTGACGTAATTTTATGTTAAAAGTTTGTCATATGTGGATTTAAAGGCCAACTTTGTCATATTTATGTAGGATATGATTATGCTTTGATTAAAAGCTACCTGTCATAGTTTTCTCACAGTCTATTTTATTCAAAGCATGTCCTCATGACCTCTGTTTCTCATGAAGGAGCAATTATTACAAGAAATATCATATTCGAAAAATTAATGATAATTTCTATTATTTCAGGGTGATTCCTCATTGCTTTGAGGAGACAACCTGGTCATGAATTTCCCTTTCATCTTTGACTCTGAAATGATTATCCGTTTTGGATGTAACAGATGGTCGTCTTAGGAGGCTGCTCCTGTTCTTGCATCCAGAACTCCAGATCAGATGTAATGATCCATAAACACTGTGCTTCTCCAGGGTCTGCCCTGTAATTACACGCACACTAAACTGAAAATTAATCCCATATTTTTCATGGAATATTCCAGAATTGGAAGTGCTGATTTTTCATGGAGATCTGAAGGAGGTTATTTGCTCTCAAATGGCTTGTGTACACTAGGTTGCAGAGATTCATTTAGAGTGACAGATTGGATTGTATTGTGTTATCCCCCTGCTATTTGAAAACCGGAAAGTGCTGATATTGAGAGTGGGAGATCGAATAAATATATGATTGTCTGGGTTTGAGGTGGTCATTAATAAACTTGGGTATTTGTTCCCTATATCATATTCAAATATTACAAAACACATCAGGACACTCATGGAACTGGCATCAGATATGAAGTGATTACGAGAGGAAATCAAAACTTTGGCCTATGAATCATAAGACAACTTGCCCCCCTCTTTTACCTTTCTTTCACGATCCTCAGTAAATTTCCTTTCTTCATACTCATTCATTGGTAATTTCCCAATTTTTGTTTTGTGTTTTTCATTCTCATCTTTTTTTCTCACTGTAAACAGATTATGCAAATTACTTTTGCATTCGTTCATTTGTTGTAAAAATAACCCGGTTTCTACAATTTAGCCATCTTGGGTGGTTTATGCTCGGCAGATAGGATTAGTGTGTTCATCCTTTTGTCATGAGAAGACCACCAAGGTAGGAACACACTTTCTTCACCTTTTTGCAGTTCGTATGATGTTACTATGTGTTGAACTCTCAAAAAAGTAATCATGCTCACCTTATGTGTCTATTTGCTTCGAAAAATTGGTAGAATTACTTGCTATGTTACCCTCAATAGTATGTTTTTGCTCAAGTGCCATCAAACCGTTATTCACTTTTGGATATAAAAGGTTTATCCACAAGGGGGTAAAACAGGTGCCCCAAGAGAGCTCTTGTACAACCCCTCGGGGTCATGCTAGAGGGACAGTGACACGCTTGGGTGGACAGATGCCATCTGCCCCTCTCTACCCGTGTGCCTCCTGCAGTGTCGCGGCCGCACACTGCACTTAAATCCTTCTGTAATCCATAGTAAGCTCCTCCTTGTCACCAAGAGGCTTGGAGCTCATCCATGATTCACGCCCTTCATACGAAAGCATTCACGACTGACACACTTCATGCTTGAGCCCTCCCTGCAGCATAAGTTCCATCTTATTTAGATTGCAGGAAGGATGTGGATTTGAATAGAGGATTGAAGGAAACTAGAACTGAAGAACAACAAGGATTCATTGTTACCGTACATGTGTCCTGGTTAGGAAGCCCACGTCTCAGTGTTTATGAACCCCAGGGTTTAGGGTTGAAAGATGTCTCAATTCAGCTACTTTGTCCAAATGTCCAAATAAGTAGGGGATGTAGAAAATTAGTTTCTCCATAGGTGACACATTTGGAGGTTGGTGACAACCAATTTGTGGTTCCACGTTTGCTTCTCGTTGAAGAGTAGCTATTTTACCATACACGGTACAATTTATTTGAGTATAAGGATGTCAGATTTTCAGTTATTAAAATTTATTGACAGTTAACTATTGATGTTGCATTGAGTTATTTTGCTATTTATACCTTTATTTTAATATGCTCAAACCCATTCCGGGCTCTTGCTTAGGGTCATAATACATAATTTACGGTGTCTTGTAGAGGATAAATAATCCATTGTTGAAGTCTATTGTTCAACTCATTTAACTTTTATGAAAATACAGACCAACTGTAGATATTCTGAGGATGACACTATGGATTTTCTGCGTCACTTGATTCTGGCATCGGTTTTAAGAACCATGTTGCGTGCGTCTCTAGGATTATACCTACTTCTACCGGGGGTCTATTTGACAGTGTCAACATATTTGAGCAGAAAATACTGCAACGATTGAGCTATCGATTAATAGCTTTAATCGATCTACATCTTTTGTCATAAAATGTTTGCAGGCGGTTGCAATGGCATGGGAAAGTTATGTGGATTCATGCTTGCCTGATTTGCCTTATGCTACAAATCAAATCCAATTAATTTCTCTTGGAGTCTTTTGCAGGCTAAGTCAAAAGGAGTGCCAGATTTGGTAAATAAAGCTGATTTCACTTTCGCATGCTTTCATTATTTATAACTTTACAGGCGTATCTTGTTACGCTTATTAATAAACTTCTACGTATGCTTCACAGAACAGGATTGAATTGTCACTGCTGTGATGTACCAAATATACAGGAACTGTTACAGGACTATCTTATCGTGGAAACTCTCTTGAGTTCTTGCATGAACAGAACCATTGCTGCTACTTTTCTTTTCGTTTGTTACTTACGGTGTTTTGTCTCACCGAACATTATGCACATTCATATACAGGTGACAAAAGATAAGTTTATCACCACTGAATGGTATAAGCTGCTTGCGAAGAAGCAGTGAATTTCACTGGTCCCGGCACAAGTGACACCTGAAGAGCCTGGGAAAACCAAAGAGAAGAGCTGCCGCCATGCGCAAGTTTACGTAACAGTCTACCTCCAGAATGTGTTACTTTCTGACTGGTCTTCTCAAATATTTGCCAATCTCATGGGAGGCTAGGGAGACTGTCAATGATTAACTTGAGCTTGATTGGACTTGGGAGTACCTGAGTGCTTCGCTGTAGAGGCTCTCACTGTCCCACTAAGAGCCCTTTGGCTTCAATGCAGCCATACCGCTTGGGTGCACTGAATTTTCTGCTTGTACAGTTCTCAGTATATAGGCAATGTAAGGGTGGTTCTCTGTTTAGATACACAGTTAGTAGTCTTATTTACGTTTAATGATGCAAAAGTAAAGAGTGACTACCTCCGGGAAACCAGGTATTGTCCCAGTACCGTTAGCAAATAGCGTTACCCGCGGCTATGTGAATTTTGACGCGTAACCAGTGAACACAATTTACACAATAGTACCCCTAAAATGACAGGGCTAGTGCGAGGGAAAAGTGCATATTGCGACATAGTTCCCGAGTTAAATGTAAAAATTGCCCCAGGAAATTTAATTCTAGAAGCGTTACCTCGACTACATATATTTATGTTGGCTTAGGTAACTAACCTTGGGCGAAGTTGAGTGAATAATGGGCAGAAATCAAAATGAAAATAGGAAGCAATATGGGCAACAGGAAGCCGGGTATGGGTCCTGGAGAATGGAAACTAGATGGCAATGGGAACTAGAATTGGTCGCAATGGATGACTCGGCCATTCTAGAATTAAAGCAACCTAAACGTACTTCCGTTCTGGATGCGAGACCGTATATGTGACCATGGACATCGAATGAAAACAACCATCACTTGTCCACCACTTTACATCTCCAACACAATAACCTTGTAAAGCTACCCCAATGGGCCTGCAGCTATGTTTCTTCCAAATGTAAAATTACCTCTATTATGCACACCATTCCACTATTCATATTTTCCAGTGGAAAATCAATTTATATAACAAAGAAAGAACGATACAGCTTTTAAGTAAAATTCTAAAGTAACATAGCCCATATTTAATTTCCGTATCTTGTAGTAATGTGCCTGTTCAAATGAAAGTAACAGTCAATGTTTTCTTTGGCTAATAATAAAAGGGTCATTTGAATATGGAAATTACCAAAATATGACTGGTCCGAGAATAACCATATGCTAAACATATAGCCCAAGGCTTAGCATATTTATTGCAAATATGATTTCCAATCCCTTGGGTTGGACAGAGAATTAATTTATATGATCGCTTAATGGTCTGCTGTCTCCGCTTTATAGTCGAATGTTTTGTACGCTGTAATTAAAAAAGTTCCTATATTTAAACATGCAAGCAAACTTTTAGTAGAGAAAGCATGCGGAAAGATGAGAACATTTCAAAACAACAAGATTATTGCAGCCGGATTACACTGAAATGTCCTAAGATGTAGACACAAAAGGATAAGTTAATTATAGAATAGGGATAACCGTTTGAAGTTAAACTAGGACTGTTATTGTACTGTATGTTTCGAACTTTCGTTAGTAGAAATTCGGGTTGGACTTGTAAGTTATGTAGATCTATCTTGAATTCACAATCTTATTCCTACAGTATACAGAAATCGTATCATTTTGGAAACGAAGAGAACAAGGGAGAGAACGAAAGAATTTCACGTTGTGCTTTTGATGCGCTATTGTTAAACTTCTGATACAAATTCCGTGTACTGTTCTGCATACCTTACGCCAACTTTGATAAACGGATACACCAAAATTGGGGAATTATATTTTCCTTTAGTACTAGAGCCTCAATAAGTATTGATACAGCACAGGTGACTTTATTCGATTTGAAAACACGTCATTTCGTGCCGTTTTAAAGTACATAACGCGTACCCCACTGTTTAAACTAAGCGACAATGGACGCATGTTCCTTTTCCAGTTAATACTATTCTTTGTTATTTTGTTCACATTGTACAATTCTTTATTTGTATGTGCATATATGTCTTTTATTATTGTGGATTTCCATAAAAATCTTACATTCATCAATAACCAATGCCACAGTTATTGCCTCCCTTTGACAAGGCAACATCGTAAATTATTAGTCACACATATGGGTTAATTGCTGACAGGAAGGGATGGGTCAGTAAAAGGAAAATATAATCCAGAATGAATAGGATTTTATGTTCAGTGTTATGTCCATGACACGTGTGTCAAGTAATCACTAGCTTCAGTCACATAAGGTAACATGCTATTCCAGTTACATTATGACTCTTGAAGGTTTAAATCTGACGAGTCACACTTTTGGCTTTGAGGAGACAAATCACACACAAACTGATATGCCTTTCGCGTGCGACAACTAACTTGTAAACGGCCCAGTTTGAGATTTTGGAGACATTTTATGCTAGTGGAGCATGCAAGCGGGCATTACCAGCGGTGAATTATTGACGTGTCACCTTCGTGCAGGTAGTGATACAGACATCTTAACGTATTTGACCTCTTGACTTCTGTGTTTCAGGTGTTCTGCTTTCATTGTTACACTTTAAACAGTCTCTTTGCTTGAAGTTTATACAGAAGTCCATTAGGAGAATATACACAAGGCTCAGATGGCACCAACATTAGAATAGGACATCATCATAATATTGAGTCAATTAGACACACACCAGAATCGCCTCTTTTGTTATCTCTCACTGGCTTTGTTTATCACAGGCTATTATCTTATGAGGACATTTATATACCATTAAAATCTCTGTGTTCATCTGTCTTCGGGCCAATATCCAGTGTGTCATACCATTGTTCATGTACAAATATATGAAGCATCTGCCTAGGTTCTCTTTGTTTGGTTTATTACTGCTAATGTACTAATTAGTGAAGCTATTTATGCCTTCAGCAACTTAGTTTGATACATACAAGCATGCAATCTGACTTGTTTTAAAGCAACCTATATTCTCAACATCTTAAGTTCAGAGTGTCCTGGTCTTTGAATCCCCGAAAACAATTGTGGTGCGATCGGATGTTGCGTCCACATTCACAACACATTAAATTAGCCTTGCATAATGTTGAATACAAACCAACAACAACATCTGATACGCAGCTACGAGGAAGAGAGAAAAAAGATGATCTTGTATTTTGTCTGAGTATTTGTTTGAAGAAAAGCTCGGCACATGCTCTTTGCCGCCTAAGTGTCGCCACGCGACATAAACATTGCCATGTGGCTTTCGTTGCAGCTTCGTGTAAAGTTTTTCTCTTGAGGTGTAAGCAGAAACTCAAACTTTGTTCAGATGAGTTTATCTATTGATGCTCTGGTATAGAACATCTGGACTATGTGTTCCTAGACTACCTACAATCCAGATTTTGACCTCCCATGCTTTTTGAGATGTTTAGATATCTTTGTTGTGGCTTTAGACAATAACTCATCTTTTCGTTAGAAATTCTTACTGAGGTCTTTCTTATGTTATTGTCCAATTAGTACACTTCAAGACATATTCTCAGTTAGTCTTTCTTATATTGGTCTCTCGTTTTGTACATGTTAACATTTCACCATTTGAAGATAACCTTGCACGCTTAAATAAAATCTTGCACAAATTGGTTTATTATTAAGACGCATCTTTCGCCCAGGAATATATTTTCTTCAAGTTAAAGCTTCTTCATTTACACCCTATGGGGGTAGAGTCACCCCAAATCGGAAACAGAGAGTGCATGAAGCGTTAAAAAGGGACCCTGGTCTACGAAAAAGCGGAAACAATTTCCACATTTCGAAGTAGTCTAAACGACAGCACTGAATTAACATAATTTAACAACATATGTGTGTTTCTAATTATAAAAAAATTAACCCTTATGACGACCATATGCAATTTGACAACGGCCTCTGTATCTGAATCTGGAAAGGCATGGAAACTGACAGCCTAGGTGAGTACTTCTGCTGGTAAAGAAATGGAAACCCACACCCCGTCTAGATCTGGGAACGTATGGGAGCTCACATCTTGGAAAGTTGGAAAAACGGAGATCCGACGGCAAGCCAACATAATGGGAGTCTTGGGCATATCTCGCTCACTTTTACGGTTACACAAATGTAACACCTTTGTTTTGAAGTAATTTGACACAATTTGCATTTAATAAACTCTTTCGTAGAATGTGCATTTAAAGAAAAATTGATTTCGGATTTACACTCCGCTCGCCTTTGTAAGATCTTTTATGCTGATTTTAGATATAGACTACAAAAGTTTCTGTCTTTAGACATAACTAAAAGAAAATGAGAGAAAGGAATTTTAAAGTACTCAATCAGTTTCAGGTTATTTAACATGTAGCAGACTAAGTGCAACCAAACTCACAACAGATGACAAAATGTTGAATTGTTACGACCCCCTGGTGAAATAAATTGATAAAATTGCACAAATTTAACTCAGCTGGTATTCCATTTTAGCTGCTAATTTTGCGTGAAAGGTAAAACACTTTGGAACTCCATCAATGACCTAATATAGAGCCAATGAAGCATGCATGCCCACCTGCTAAATTATACTAACGCGGGTAAAGCGAAAGAAAAACAAATTATCCGCAAATATTTTGGAGACTCTCAGAAGCTTTGTTACTCTAATAACTAATAATCTTGTAACTGTGACACAGAGCGCCCCGTATGAAACGAGCCTTACATTAGGAACTCGCGAAAGTTGAGGCCGCTGCCAAATAGTTAATAACTGTAATACGTTAATGATATATCATTCAGGATGAACTTTGTCATGAAAGCAAAATGTGGATGGAAATAAAAAGTTATGATTGTACTCAATGTTCTCCTTGTTGCTTGATATTTTCAAACCCTTTATCTTTTAAAGAAGTTTTCTTTATTTGAGTACATTAACGAAAGTGCACCAAAAATTCTATGCGAGTCATGCAAAGTTAAATGTATATCATTAAAGTAAGAAAATATCTCAGATACTACATTTTCTCTTTCAAAATACGCACTCAACTTTGCTCCAAAAGAAATACATCATGTTGAACAATATCTGTTATGCGGTTGGTAGATGTTTTGTGGATGTTACACAGGTGTTGAAAAGATTCAGAGAAGTGTGACCTTCATGCCTGATGTTGATCCTTGAACAAGGTGTAAAGAACAACTACAAGGATTCCCAGCTGATGTCAGTATGTATTCTCGAGACCTGAAGGAGCCAGGACATGTAAACATATCTATATTGGATTGAGTGTGGGATCCTGCTATTTGAGGTGAAGCTACAGGTGTGTTTGTTGCATATTAGGAGCAAAATCAAGGAAATATGGGACAACTACCAGTGGCACTGCTGCACAGCAGATGGGCAAGAGTCAGCTGAGGGTGGTACTCCTGTTTCATTGTGAAGATTACAAATTCATGCTTTACCTGAAATGACCTTCTGGGGTGAAGGCAATTACAACAAACAAATCAAAAGTCTATAAAAAATATTGTTTCTGTAAAATAGAACCAGGAAGAGCCTTTGGCCCCGTAGTTGATTCAAGAATGTCAGTTACCACATCATCTGCTATTAGATTTGCTAAGGTATTAACCTTTCACTTGTAATCGCACATACGTGTGTCTTTCTTTGCCTTCAGTAAATGCTATACATATCCACAGTTGAGTACATCCGAATAAATAGCACAAACGATGTATTTTTGAGATCACCACCTGTCAACCCGAGTCAAGCTCTTGCCAAATATGGCACTTAAAGAGAATAACATTTAGACATGGAACAACTTGTGTTATGTGGTATCTGAAGAACTGTGTCAATGTGTGTACTACAGTTGCTTTATTTTTTTTTCAGCATCAAGTATACCTTTACTGTTAATTCTATCACCTGAACACACATATTTGTCAAATTGTTTGCTAATGCATTAAAAGTGTTGACCAAAATTTGACGCGAAAGAAATACCATGAACAAGGAATTGTGTCATACTTTGAAGTGTAAATAACTAAATGATCAAATCTAACATTCTTTACTTGAACAAGATCTAGTGTCACTTCAATCAGGCCAGAGGAAAACATTCAAAGGCAGAAACATTCTTAGTTCTTATTATTTGTAATGCTATATATTTTACAATCGGATAAGATAAATGTTTCTATCAAAGATTTATTTTTACGTTTGAAATATTTAACCTTAATACGGAGTGACGTTTTGCCTTTAATGGTACACTGCTGTAAAATGAAGCAACATCCTAAAAGTACTTTGGTGGCAAACTAACTCTAACCTAATCTTAATTTGTTGAATTAAACTATTGATTCCTAAAATATCGATCAGTTTTAAACAACGGTTCAGCCACAATGAGAGAATTGAGTGAAGCAGAACGATGTCAGAGACTTCCTGATAGGACCCGGGTATCCCTGCAGTCAGTCGGAAGTACACCTTGTGGCGTGGTTCCGTTTCTCCACAGAACGTGAGATCCAGATAAATTTGTAACTAGGTCACATCAATTTTGAACTGATCAATTATTCCAAATTGCTGTTTTTATAGATTTGTGTTGAGGTCCAAACTATGACAGTAAATTATTTTCATATTGATACTGCCTTCTATTTACGGATTCCTACCTAGGAAGTGCTGACTCCTATTTTATCAACCTTAATGC
>JBCAUI010530585.1:0-24050 GCA_038406195.1 Haplosyllis anthogorgicola | reverse complement strand
TATTTGTTTTTTTCTTTGAACCTAAATTCTAGACATGCAATTAATGATACAGACTTCATATTTGGCAGCCTTATGCATCAACATACCCTTTCTATGTTCTGCAAAAATTACATTAATACCACTTGTATTCCTAGTTTGGCAGACATATTTGTGTTTCTTCAGACATCAGATAGTTAAGATTTTTATCTTAGACACTTAGTTGTATGCATGTGATATTGTACCCAATATTGTCTTACTTCTTTGATAATGCCAAATGAGCTCAAGTCCATTTGGACCTATTTTTTAAATGAGAGATTATAAAAATATATGCATCCTGCGTGCGCCATGATTTGAACATTTACGATAAAGGGTAATACATGCTTTCACCTTGGGCACTATAACACGGTCATACATTAAAAACCTTTGAAAATGTCCATCAATGCTGGAGATAGAGAATCTTGGAAATGAAAAGACAAGTTTAAAAATACGGTGGCATTTTCACACCAGAAGACAAATTTTTCAGTGGTAGAATCGTATTACATTTCCAATACCAGTTACACTAATAGAGTCTTGGTGTTTAATTGAAAGCACAGTCCTTCACGGACATAATGCTGAACTGAATAAACTTATTTACTACGTGTATTTATGCAGTGTTAATCATGGACGTGCAAGAGTGCTAACTCGGGCATCCGACTGACGTTATTAAATAATTGTTTTATTATTTTGGCGGTGATATATTCAGTCGCATAAATAAATTTTGTTGTTGATAGAAAGAAACAATGTAACGTTATGTTAACTTTGTATTAGTGATACTTAATACTGTCATTCTGTGTTAAAATGGTTTTTGACGTTCGTGAATTACACTCCTCCCCGGATACATCGATATCGCTTATATCGATATCCCGCTTATATCAATACAATCTCTTGCAGTCAGTCAAATTAAAATATGTAGATATTTGTTCCACTTACTTCGATTTCCCGCTTATATCGATGCCATTTTTCCGCACCAAAAATATCGATATATCCGGGGACGAGTGTACTTGAAATTAGATTGACCTTAATCAGTTTTAGCGAATTAACGTGAACATGATCTAGCTTTCCAGTGTGCAGCATTCCTTTCCAGAGTATGGTCATATTGATAATAACAAATTCGACAATGAGCATATTTATTTTTAATAACATGATAAATATTTACATTTATAACAAATATGACTCACCCCATTATAAGCATACATTTCTTCATGTAACTCACTTTCTCTAAATTGCCCTTAACTGTTTTGTTTGGTCATGTTAAAGATTTTCTGTACGTGCGAAGAGAGAAAATGACAACATGAAGAGTGATTTTAAGAAGTCATGACGACCAAAGTAAAGTTGACCGACATTTGGTAAATAGTACGCTGACTAGGAAGAAACAAGTGTTTCAAAGTATTATTTGTAATCCTCTTTGGTTTCTGCGTTTTTAGTTAGTGACAGCCTTCTTAATATTTCACGTTCACTTTTAATTGTGAATAGATCCATTAGAGATCGCCGGAGCTGTCAACGAAATGGTCTTTGCTTATGGTTGTAACATCTAACAGGGAGAACCGCTGCTAAATTGTAAGGAATGATCCACAATGAAAAGATGTCGTGGTTTCTTCTTGAAGCAGAGTGGAAAACATTTATAGACATCCTGTTGAATAGCGCTTCTAAAGTCGAAAAGTCTCCCAGCGTAAATGATAACGTTGACGGCAGTATTGCTGTGCAGAAGTATTCGCACTGTGGCTCTGCAATAGAACGAAAGACAATGGAGATAATATTTTATTAGGGAAACGAATAAATTAAGTCAGAAGTGATGACTAGGCATTGCGTCACATTACTGGGTCCCCTAAAAATAGTAACGGCAACTCGTTAATGTAATCAGGACAGATGTCCCCTTTTGATTTAACATCTTTGCAGAGTAAGATTTCCCAACGAATTCTCAGGTTCTGTTTTCCTTCCCTGCGGAGAATAATAGTTTGTTTTCGTGTTGATGACTTGATTCAATTTGACAGAACCTGGCTATATTTTGTGGCTTCAAGGAATTAATGCTGCTTCTGATGACGCATTATTTGTACCGACATATCAAGAGTAGAAACTCGGTCTTTGGTTCCCGGCGAATTGGGTTCTGTACGGATATTCCTTCTCTTGCATTATCAGTTGTCCTAATTATGTCCCTCTGCAGGGACTTGTGTTTCGCATAGTGGCAAAGAAATTCGACCATTCAACATAAGCCCCTTTAAGGATATGTACTCAATGTTCCCTTTACAGTGTGCAAGTACTATTTGGATAGCGGGACGCTGCAGTCGTTGGGAGGGTTGCAGTCTCGTTAGTTTTGACGATAAGAAAGTAATGCCATTTCGTTAGGCATTTTGTTTATTTGGATTAAATTGCACTGGCATGATTTTCAAAGCACTTGAACTTGGTGCCAAATTGCTCATAAATATCTTTTAACATTTCGACTTGTGCCAGAACTCATCGATGCAACCAAGACATCCATATTTTTTGCTTCGTGTGCATGTTTCAGCTGTCATATGAGCATTTCATTTTGAAATCTTGATAGGAAATCCCAGAATTAAATTTAAAAGCCACCCTGTGAAGCCATTGTTTATAATCAAAAATGCACAAAATAAGGAAAGTTCATGTTGCAAACATGGCCAGTGGCTTCAAAGTTAGGTTGCCCGATGGAAAATTCGTTGGCCCCACTGTAGTAACATCACGCAATTGCAGTTTCTTTGAAAGTTGGGTTCTAAATTGGAAATCAGGAGTTGCCTTGCAAGGCTAGTGCAAAGAAATGTTGGGTTGCCCGAGCAGGTTTAAGATCACCATGGCGACCAGGCGAGTCCAAAATCTGGCACTGTGAAAGGTAGTCATAACACGATAGTTCTTAGTAATGAAAAACTCAGTTTTTCTTTTGTGGTCTCAAATGTTTCACTACAGTAACAAAAGATATGTCACGATTGGGAAGAAGATTAGAGAATTAAATACCTAATGTATCTGTCTAAGTCGTCTCCCTTGATGATAGAAACAAATTCGAATGCGATATATGGTGCCCATGCTAGCGTAAAATAACCAATAAGGATTCCTGCTACTCCGAAAAGTCTCATTTCCTTCTTTAATAACCAGATTCTTCTTGCGTGACCTTCATTGGCACGTAAAACTGACCAACGTAGCATTTCCATAGTCTCAATCTACATGATAAGAGGAAGAAGTATAGTTGTTTTGAAGTTGCAGAACAAAACCAATGAGTGCAATGGCAATGTCAAAAACAAGCAAGTTGTCCCTTGGAGACTTAGAAGGATCTCACTTAGACAAAAGCGTAGGTTCTGTCCTACATGACCAGCATTTTCATTGCAATATTACAGCTGGACACTTTGTACCAGACATAATTCATGAAATGTAACATGATCTCTTACCTTACTTGTAGCTATGACTGCCATGTGTCCGTACAGCACGCCCATTACAGAAACGGGTATGATACAGGCAAATATTGTATTAAATATAATATGGTCGACTTCAAAGACAAGTTCGTATCGACAAATAGGATTTGAGGGATAGTGATCTGCAATACATACACATAGATTGATTAAAGCATAGTATTTTGCTTATCGCGTTAGTCTAGTGCTGTCTGTGAAAAGCAATACAAAATATAAGAACAGTTCTGTAAACTCACTGTTCGAACCATGTTTGTTTTGAAAGGGATTAATGTAAAGTAACGCTTATGTTGTACACGTCTTAGTTTTGGTTTCAGTTTCTTAGTCAACGAGGTGGTCTTACTTACCAGGTGGATTTAAACGTAAATGTAGCATCATACTTGTGCACCAACAGGTGGCACCAACAACAGTGACTGCCGCCAGGGTGCGACACGGGGTCAACTTGGAGGAAACAGTCAGCGGGTTCTGTATGCACACATATCGTGTCACAGTTATTCCAACTAGGTTGTACGAAGACCAGTACAATGCGGCCAATGTAATTGTTGTTAAAACTGAGCAAGAACCCCAGACTCCTGAAATAAATGATTAAAATGTACATGTCAGGTGTACACTTTCATGGTTAGGTTGGATTTGTTTATTTACGCACTTTCTCCTGATATTGTCCTTCGACAAGGTTTGTTTGATGATTGCTAACAAAACAGAAAGCAGAATGTCAGGAAATCAGCTCAGCTAACCGAGGTTTTTCTTATTTATCAATATCTACCTAATTAGGTGAGAAAAAAACATACTATTATCAGTATGATGATTAATATTGATCATTTTGAATACTATTATTTAATATTTAATAGTTATCTCACAAATAATAGTATTGATTTTCGTATTAGACATATTGGGCGGACAGAATTAAATAAGATTCTAATGCAAGATTAAATCAACATACATACAAAGGTTATTGTAAAGAAGAGAAACCTTGATGAGAACAACGGCATTACCTTGACATTATCCTTAAAAAAAACGAATCTGATATTCAGATAGGAACTTACGTGATGTGAAGCAACGCGTTAAGGTACACATGTACACACATGGAGAAAAATCATTAAACGTAAAACAAAATTTACTCACCAAGAACATCCAGAACATTACTTATCTCCATGTGACTAACGTTGTAAAACGGATAGATTATCCCCATGACAAGGTCAGAGCAGGCGAGACTTACAATGAAATAATTCCCAGGTACATTAAGAGATTTGTGTCTCAAAACACTTTGTATGACTAGAGTATTTCCAATGATGTTCACAGTACTTATTAGGCATATTAAACCAATATTAAATGTGTAGAAGATAATGTCTTCAGAAGTAGGCGGTGGTATTGGTGTCGTTGGTGATGCATTCATTTTGGTAGATACATCAGACTGCAGTACAGATAATGTGCTGTTCGTCGCTCTGACAATTGTGTAAACGTCTCTGTTCAGCATAAATTTGAGTACAAACCACTGTAAACAATAAATTGTTACATATTCCCGACAGGTGTATAAATACTCCTAGGCAAGAGTAATAGCAACTGTGGTAAACTGTTGGTTTTATGCCAGAGGATGCATTTTCAAGTAAAATGTAAAACTCTCGGATGAATGGATAAGTGCCTTCCCACAAATGCGTAGATCTGGAAAATTAGGCAGTAATTGTCCAGTAGCAAGCTGCTATTCTTGACACTGGACGGATTTTTAATATCCTCAATGGAATGAAGTCATCTGGTATGGCGGGTGGGATGCTGGACACTTCAGTATCATTTGCTGATTATACCAGCTGTCCATTAAATCTACACAGAGTGAGATCTAACGTAGTGTTGATCTAGCAGCCCCACAGCAAATGTCACGTTCTAATTCCGGCTTCTCCTGTAATAATGTAAGGTAAAATCAGCCCAGGTTTCCACACGTTATTAAAGGAACGGTGTTGTCATCATCCAAGAATGGAAAGTTTGTTCAGGAAAACATGTGTACAGCTTGAGTGAGGTTTATCAATTGATCTGATAATTCGATAATGATAAAACAAGTATTACTTGTCGCCACCATTTACATTTTATCGAGAATGAACGCTCTTGGTCATATTTCGTATCACTGTACCTTTCCGTTACATGTTAAATTAACAAGTGCATGGATTGCCTAGGACGTATTGAACAGCTTGTATGATCCCTTGAAAAAAAATTGTACGACGCCAGAAACTACAGAAAAATAACGAATGTATTTGTAATGGACTTCAGGGAGCGCAAAGAGGTCATTACTAACGAGCACATTGGTTTCGTAGACCTAACTTAATTGAAGTTCGGTACAAATTACTAATTGCTACCTGAGCAACAGGTAGTTAAGTGATGAGTTTGTCCTATTTTTGCACAATCTGGACACTTGGCAACTTGCCAGGTGCCTGCATATTATGACATCACTAGCAACGTCATTTGATTTGGGGTCATGGCAACAAGTGTTGCATTGTATATTTAAGTTTGACATTTGCCATTCGTGAAGGTAGCGATTACTCTCAGAGTAACCCTTTTAATTGTCCAAAGTATCGATAAAGCTGAAAGTGTATCGCAATACGAGATGTTTGTTTCAAATAAGGAGAAGTTACACGCAATAAGCTTGTCAAAACCAATACATAATTCTTCTGGTTACTTGGTTTATTTGCGTTGTTGAATAGATCTCTATTTTTGTGAGAAGCTTCTTACTGTTTTTTATGTAAACAACGTTAGAGTAATCCGTTCATAGGGATATAGCTGTTCACCTGCATAAAGGATACACGTGTCAATCTATCACGCTAATTTTATGGTTGTATTTGAGTTTAATTTTAGGTATTTAAATTTCAAATATGCTTTTTAAGTTTTAAGTTGAGATATATATCTCAAAACTAATTTTACTCAATTTAACCTGTCATCTCTAAATACGGAGTGTCTCAAATATTGTTTGTAAAACTCAGCCAGAAGTATCTGGTTGTTAACGGGACAGTGGTTCCCCTCCACTTGGTCAAAACGTTTTCGACTAACATTAATATTTTAATAATATTACAAAAAGTTATACGTTACAAATTATTCTCCTTATTCAAACGGTCAAATAGTAGGACGAAAGGATTTGACTAGATCCTCACTGCGACTCTTAGGGCTCGGCCACACCAAGCTTTAGCGTTTGCTTTAGCTTTAGCTTTGGAAAATGATTGGGTCTCTGTTTAGTTTAATGTGGTGGCCACATCAAGCGGCAAAGCTAGCTTTAAAGCTTGGTGTGGCCACTCCATTAAACTATGTAGGAATCCATTTACTTTTCAAAGCAAACGCTAAAGCTAAAGCAAATGCTAAAGCTTGGTGTGGCCGAGCCCTTACTGAGCTATTGAGGACCCAATGGCGACTGTGCGTCAGTATCTTCACGTTAGGCTATTGTATGTTTTCAACAGTTGAACACAGTCATTCTTTACATGCAGGTAGCACAAGTTGCAATGAGCTAACTACCCACTGTGGTTACGTGGAGAGAATAGTTTATGGGTGAAATCAGCTTGACTTTAAACGAAGTAGCTTCAGTTTTATTCTTTCGTTTAGTCTCAGTCGGCTCGAAGAATTATTTCTGATCAACCCTCGTGATTGCTATATTTTAAAGCGGGTGTACATTTACCCTGAACGAACTGTAGAAATTTGTACGCAGTGAAATGTACAATTTCTATTTTCGTGAGAGGATTACTGGCTTAGTAATAACAATTTTCGAACTCACCGTAGTTTTTACAACACATGCAGAATTTCATGTCGACTTCACCGTAGTTTTTACAACACATGCAGAGTTTCATGTCGACTTATTAACTTTAGTGAGTCAGAAAAACACCTTGTCACTCAAGTTTTGGACACTGGAAGTAAATAGGAGCTACGTAATATCCAGGGGATCGAAGGAATGTTTGATAAGGCTTTATGGTAAAAACCAAATCTTTTAATAAAGAAAAGTCTGTGGGTTGCGAAAGAGAAGACTTCCTGTTTGGTTTCTGTAATAGAAGTTACCGCTTACGTTGTACCAGGATGGGGAACGCGCCGGCTCATCTGCGCGCCTCGTTCCTCAGGCATGGCTCAAATGCGCCCCACTTAAAGGAGCGATACTTTGGAGCTGATGGAGGATTCTGAAGTAAAGGAGGAGGTGGGCTTTTCAACGGCTTCGTGTCCCTAAAAGTTCTCTGCCCCAGGAACACCAAAATTAAATTACACTCATTTGGATCACTGTCCTCTGCTGGTTTGGTATGAGAATACCAAACAAAATATTTTTAGTGATAATAAATATAATTTTCCCTGTCTAGTTGTGTTTGAAATGCATGAAATGCCATGCAATTTATGGGCGTATGTTAGGCTGAAAATATACTTACAACATGCATTTGCAGGTGGTATGGTTGTAGACAAGGTCCCACTTTGTGAAATGGTAGGGCTTGCTGCTCTGGAAATGTCATTAGTGTGTTAAATTCCAAATTAAAAATCTTTTTACACGATCTTCTTCTGTCATTTTTAACCATGCGGTGCGCCGGACGCAAGTAGATCACCACGTATTTGAGCCATGGCCAGGGAACGAGGCGCGCAAATGAGACAGGGTCGTGTTTCAGACTGTTACAGTGTGTAGACTTACTAAAATTGAGCAATATCAGTCCGATGTAAAGTTGACGATATCTTACTCATCTGTTTATTTGAGAAAATATTGTTCCCCTGACAGGCCCGATAGACAGGGAAACTGCTTGACGCAAAAAGTGTTGGAAACAAGGTGACTTGATGGAGCTCTGACCCTCATGCCTCCCCCGACTTTTTCTAGAATTGTCTGAAATGGCCAGAAATGCATTTTCGCCAGTCTGGGTGGGGAGGGGGGGGGGGTCCTGGTCAACTTTTTGCAATGGCGGCCCAGAACACAAACTTAGATTTCGTCCAATACATAGACCCTCATTGCATAGGCATGAGGGTCAATTATGATTTTGTGAAACGACTGAAGCAGAATCCTAGAGTTTTACGCAGCCTTGGTTTCATAGGTGTAGAGACTTCAAAATTACCATTAATACCACTAAGACACGAAATCCAGGATGCATGATAATATTTTACATTCATATTCGGTTTCTGTCTAATAATGACAGTGATGGATAAATGTTGCGCTAGATCGTTATGTAACTAAGTTTCTACATCCGTGGGTGACTAATATATAAGGATTTATAGCAGTTCTACAAGTGCTCAGTAATCTAATAAAAGGTGAACGAGATGAACAACCTGTCGGTTACTGCCTCGCTCTAATCAGTCAAATACACGGGGTGGGGGGAGGGGGGTCCGGTCTCACACTACTCCACATCCATTCTGAAACTCCTAAAATTTGAAAGGCCATGTATTGTTTAGACGGCAAACACACTCCTCCCCGGATATATCGATATCGCTTATATTGATATGCCGCTTATATCGATACCTTTTTTCTGCACCAAATTAATAGACCCTCATGTTAATTGTTCTGCTTATATCGATATCCTGCTTATATCGATGCTATTTTCCCGCACCAAAAATATCGATATATCCGGGGACAAGTGTAAACTGATGGCAAAGAAAAGTAGGAAAAACACTGTGAAACAAAGGTCGATAATGTGAGACTGGACGAAACTTTCCCTAAAAAAGACAAAAGAAAATCTTTTGCTGAATTGCTGACTGCATCACCTTAGATAAAGGGGTCAACAAATTGATCAAACCTTCTCCTAAGAGGCAAATATGCTTCAAACACTAAGTATTTGACAGGGAACAGTCGAACCGTTTGACTTGTAATTAATGTAATAGCACGGGACTTATAGCAACTTGCAGCTTGATGCGTTCTCTGATCACTGAGGAGGTCAGATACAACAGTGGTACACGAGCAGCAATAAATCCACATTTGACTTTAAACGACACTCCAACCGCAAATTTGGTCAATTGTACTGGATTGTGGTTCTTTGGGCGTTGCGATCATAATAAAGCTCCGTACTGCAGTTACCTTACAGGCTAGAACCGTGTCGTTACAGTGCGAGAGGGAGCCACCATCTCCCGCGCCAAATTCCCCGATTATGCTACCCACTACTAAAATGCAATGCTGGCAAAACTTTCGTTGCAGGCTGAAAGATAAAATTAACAGTACGGAATCTTGGTCGTTTTTGCAGATAAACATACGAACAACCTTGACATGAATAAGATTTCAATGCGATGCCGCACCTCGGTGGCCGATTCGGATGAAGATGCATCTTTAGTTCCAAAGGTCGTAGGATTGAGTCTTACTCAGTGCTTGTTGACCAATGCTTGAAAAAGTATGTGAAATGTGAGGCCAGCTGCCTGCTGTGTACACACTTTTACAGTGTACACTGCTATTGGTGGAAAAGGCAGGTGTAGCACCAGATGTGACCCTCGAGATCACTGCATGCAAGCAAGTAAGAGTGCAGGTGAGAGAACCACCCTGGCTTTAAACCCACGGGGAGGGTCACATGAAGTCCAAAACAGGGGTAATCAGTGGCTCCAAATATGGACCTTGGTCCAACAAAAAAAAAAATTTTTTTAAAAATAAAAAGAATTTTCAATGCGATACATTGTTTTATGCAGCCCATGGAATTTTAGTTCCTCGTAACCAAGAAAGCCGCTGAAATATGGACCTTGGTCCAACAAAAAAAAGAAAGAAAAATAAAAAGAATTTTCAATGCGATACATTATTTTATGCAGCCCATGGAATTTTAGTTCCTCGTAACCAAGAAAGCCGCTGTAATGAAACAGTCCAGGAATAAACAGAGAATAAAGCGAAATCTGTCCATAAAGCTGAGTGATTGCCCACCCAGTACGGTACTTGCAGAGACCGTTAGCTTAATTTGTTGCCATGAAGTTGCTGAGTAATCGCGTTAACCTTTCAAATACTTTATTAAATCCAGGGAGATACTTAACAATAGTATTTATAAATCCTATAACGACCTTGACTCAGGCTTGAAACCCCAGGGATTCGCATTGTTGTACGACTTATACTTGTTAAACAACGCCAGCGTTGATGTTACAATTACTTTTATTTCCAGACTGCTTATTTATATGCAAAGTGCTTATTTATATGCAAAGTATTTAGTGCAAAACAACATTACTTTTCGAACTACTTTTCATTACGTACAGCTTTGTTCTGACAATAGATAAACATTACATTCCTTTTTTTTCTTTTTGCGTGTTTGAATACGCTTCCTGCTTTGTGAATCTATTATCATGCTCTCACATTTTAAACGCACATTTTACAGTAATTATAGACAATTAGAATAATTGATAGGCAACAGATTCAGTTTTCGGATTACTATTAGTATAAACTGTGCACATGTTTTGTGTGTATGCCATAATCAGCAGGCATTGATTTTGAATGATATCCCAAGACCTTTCTCAGAGTGTGAAAATAAATTCTTTGTAGTTTAGCCTTCATTATATTAACAATCTTGATCCAATAAAGATATTAACAGTCGGGAGCAGTCAACAAGATTATAACGTAATTATTTCCTGACATTACCTTAGCCGAGGTGCAATACGGGTTAACGATGTTGATATTTCAAGCATGTCTGGTTCTAGATTAGTAATCCTAGTGGCTTCAGAGTATTCATCTTACATGTCGCACACATTCCAAGTTAGAAAATGAATGGACTGCTCAGACAAAAGAAGACCTTGTAGCACAAAAAACACAGGTATAACGGGTTGCACAAACATGCGAAGTGACGTCTCGTGAAAATTAAATTGTGCAAAAACGAAGTCACTTATTTTTTAATTTACCAAAAAAACCTTGTCACTTGTCCGTTTCTGTGTGGTTTCTTTGGAAGTTGCCTTCTTTCTTTTGCTTGTCTAGGAAAGGAAGGAAAATGCAATCGGACGCCTCAAGTCAGAACCTTCTGTATTGTGTAAAATACTGCAGTACTTTTCTTAGAACAAATATTGTTGCTCATGACATAAAAATGTTCATGTTTAAAATTTCTTGCTTTGTGTAATTTACATGTAGTCATGTTCAAAATTTCCTGTTGAAAAAGAGAAAAGAATCCAATAATTTGATCATACATATGGTGTAATTTGGTAAAAGAAATGCAACGAGGTAACTGCATTTGCATGTTAAGTGCAAATGGCCTTTAAAGAAAAGAGAATTAATGAAAATTGATTCGCAAATTTGAGTAAGTGATCTATCAATGACACAAAACATTTTCCTAATCAATATACAATCGGTTGATCCTAAATGCCGGTGAATAGAGGCATGATTCTTAAGCCGTAAGAATTTCTCTTCTTTGCATTTGTTGATTTTTTGCTTGGGATAGATACACATTGGCTTTCAAAGTACCTCTTAAGGTGGAGTTTTCAATACAATTCAATGCGCGTTGTATTTGCTCGCAATGGTTATTTGAATGATTTTATGTGCAACTTTTGCACTTTTGACTGAGAAGTATCTTCCGTATTGGAAAAGATTTCATGGGAGCAAAACTTGTCACTCTAAGTGATTGCTTGTAGTTAAGCCAATTTGACCCCTATGGGTAATTGATCACAAGTCAGTAATCCAATCTAAATCATATTCTCATTGTGAAAATATTTGTACAGGGACGAATATCAAATATCATTGATATGTTTTTTACCTAATAACTAAATACATTTAGTTGACAATGTAATGAAGAGCCATCACAAGTGTTGATCTTGTCAAATGATGAGACATTGATACTTCACATGGGAGCCAAGAGAGAACTGTGAGCATTACTGTAAGTATTGTTTTTCACTCATTGTCAAATATTTTACACAGTAGTGATAATAGACTAATTAAATTATAAAATTTAAAATAGGTGGTGATGATAATGGTCACAGTATTAGAAAAGGGAAAGCAAAGAAAAAGAGCAAAAGATGCAATACCAAATGGAGTAGGTCGGTCATACAATTGTCAAAAGAGAATTAAAAGAGAAGGTTTCCATGATTATTACAACGACAGCGACGGACTTGTACATTACTGCAGCTAGCGCAAATGATGCAAACTCGGTCTTTAAAATTGTATTCTGTTAGTGATAAAAGATTAAACTGATCATTTGTTATCTTGCAGAAAATGTTGAAAATACGGTCTATCGAGTAATGGAAAACAGAGAGAGTGATGACCCATTTTGGCAGCTGATTGACCTTGACCCCGAAATCATTGATGCGGATCCTTTAGAGTATATAAAAATTGGGCCACAACAGTTACCTGGAAACTGTATTGTTCCTGCTAAAATCATACCAGGGTAAGAGTAATATTCTAATCATCGAAATTACGATAGTTATCCAACAACGCAGTACATTATTAGTCTTTTGGAATAATTGTGATGAGAATTCGAATAGATCGACATTGTTATAAAATTCTATTCTATTCAAGTGACATTTCATTCATATTTTAGTGGCCAGGCTCATGGCTCTGTTTTTGTCATCATTGTGCCTGCAAACTGTTTATCCTAAGAATATCTAACTAAATTTTGCACGCAATTATTCTACGTTCTAATCCGATACTGTAATCCTGATACATATGGACTTTCAATCTTGTTCAAACCTTGTCCCCTGAGATATTTGTTATGGACAATTTTTAGGGCTTCAATCGGGTACCGGGGATCGGGTCGGGTCGGGGAATTGAGTTGAAACGGGGGTCAAAATATGTCCCCCGTTCCCCATTCATTTCTTTAAATTGTTTTCATACCAACTTGTTTATTGCTTAAATCATGAAATAGAGAAGAATTCTGCACTTTTTTCAGAAAATGAGAAACATGTTCACCTACGAAAGCTATCTTTAGGTGCCTCAACCAAATTTAAGTAAAATTTTACATGAATTATCATCTCAAAACAGTTTACAAGTGTTACACATACATTTATGTATGTAACTTAAAACATTTTCTGGTAATGTACAACATCAGCGTAAGTTAAATTTAAGGATTTTAGTCTGTCAGGGATTTTCAAACATTTGATCGGGTATCGGGGACTGGGTCGGGTAATTCAACTTGGGGATTGGGGAGAAAAAATTACTCCCCGTGGAAGCCCTAACAAATGGTAGTTATCTTCCCAACGATGTAAAAAGTGCGGCATGAAACGCGGTTTTTTTCTGTGGCGAACATTCATATATTGTACCTTCAGGAAACCATTCAGAGGTAAGAGAACAATAGTTTCTCATGATTCTCTGCGGCAGCTTATATTTTCTATAGTGTATGGTAACATACAAAAAAACTATTGTGTGGAGAAGACACCTTGTAAGTTTTCTCTCCTTTTGTGTCGACTACATAGCATTTTGTCGTAGCGGCATATCTCTCGGGTTTAATAATGTATTTTACTGGCAACAATGTAGGAAAGCTTACGTCGTTCTTTGCAGGTGTATTCTTTTCATTTTATTCCAAATGAGTGGTAATGATATGGCATACTAATGTAGTATCTTGTTTTATTTTTGCCCGTTCCACATATTCATTTTGTCGCGTTAATACCCAGAAGCTTCCGTCTGGTTTGTTTGTTGAAAAATATTTTCATTATTTTAAATTTTATATGACAACTATAACTGTACAAAATTATTTTACACATACATCTAAACTTATGATCGAAATTTTGCTATTGTATCTGAGTTTAATTGTAGGTTTCAATCCAGGCATGTATATTTCAGTTCAGATACCTTCATCATAGAAACACTTTTATATAATTTAACCTGGCATACCTACAAACGCAGTGACTCAAGTATTATATGTAAACTAGGCCTCCCGCGGGGCAAAGCCCAGCTCTCCCTAACCTCATCTGTACTCCTCCCCGCTGGCCCGTCCCCCGGGTCCCCGCGCGGCACTTTCCCGCCAGCCCGCCTGGTGCCCGTTATGTCATTCACCGGGTAAAAATAGAAGTAAGTGATAAACAAACCAGCCATTAGGTTTCATGGATTGTGAGACAATTACTGAAGAGTCTTGATGAATACCTCGAAAGCATGGTGAAGAGAATTGCTTCTTTTATCCCAATTTTTGTAGAATGTAATCATACCATGTGTTACTTATAAATCTGCTTGTCTGTTACTATCATAAATATAAACTGGGGTGATAAAATGTTTCTTGAACTTGATCTTAAATGGCGTCTCGAAGGACATAGAACAGCATCCGTACACAATATTGGTCCATTTAATGGGATCTTCTAGATTAATCTTTTTTCCAAGATGTCTCGTTAACCTGATTGGAACATTTCAAGTTGTATCAACGATCCCTTCTCCTTTATTTTAAAGAGAAAATAATATAATTATAGTTGTGGCAATCACAAGTAATTAAGGCAATTTGTTGCCGATGATACCTTTTAAAGATAGATTTATTGCGTGGAGGGAATGAAATACATCCTCGCATTGAGGTTTCAGGTTATGTTTGCAAGAATTTCACTTTCACTTTTTCGGAAACAGTAAAGGTAATTGTGGACAACTTGAGACAGATCTTCAACCTACGTTCAAATTAAGAACAATTCCCAAAAGGTGAACGAATACTAAATGAAAGAAATTAAAGAAGATAATATTTTTGTAAAATTATATTGAACCAGTAGTAGTTCTAAAGGTTGGTTGGTTCAAATTGTCTTCTCCATGTTGTATACAAATTGACGCTTGAAATGATAAAGGCAAAATATCCAATGTAAATGTATGTCAACAGTTGTATAAAGTTGAATTTATCTTGTATGCAAAAAAAATTATATGTTCCTTGTTTACAAAATGCACACACTGGAAATGAGTTCTGAGCAGGACCTTTTATATTTAAGATGTATTAGTCCTGGAGCAATTAGAAGAGATTTGCTTTTAAAACAGATTTTCAATACATTTAGGTATCGTTTTACCAGTTTGTTAATCCAAGGCATTGTATCTGCAAGTCTACACGTTAAAAGCGGATTAAAATAGAGTATCCAGTGCTCATGTTAATTTGTTTTATTTGTCATCAACGTTTTGTATTTTTCCTGAAGAAATGGGTTTAGGCCGATCTCTGACAGTCGAACTGCTTACAAATCTTGTGGCATTAAGAGTTTACAAGTAAAATAACATTTGGAAAGTTACTGACATTTAAAGATCTAATAAGCGATTTTTAATCAAATTTAACGTGGTGTTTTCATCGGTTGAACGTTAAAAGGTGACGATAGTTTACATTCATAGATGTAAGAGACATGGTTTATTTGAAGTGTTAATGCAGTTTTTCTTCCGTGATAATAACTCCTAATGATAAAGGGTTCTTAATGGCGTCGTTGAACGGAACAAGTAATCAGTATAATTGTTTACAGAGGATGAGTTTGATATCATGAAATTTTTATATTGCCAACCATCTTGCTTTCACCTAAATGACATTTGTGCCCATGTAATTTCCTTTCTGTAATTAGACGGTCTAATTTGTTATCTATTTATGGCCAAATGGTTGTTTTATACTTGTACTGTTTATGTTTCAGATAAAAAACGAATTACACAGGATTGAACTAAAAAAAACAGATGGGGATGTTTGGAAAAAATAATTCAGTTGTTTAATCAATTTCAAATTTTACAAAGGACAGTTAGGGCGAAAATATTAAAGATGAACCGAACAAGGAAAAGTAAAGTCGATGCAGCAACAAAGTCTTTGAAAAGAAAGAATGTTTGCATTCAGATTGCTCCATTAGATGGTAAAATGATATCAAGATACTTATGATTTGGTGTTCTTTGTGATGTATATCGACAGCAAAACCAGGTAAAATATGGCAACCCGATATCTAGAATATTCGCATGTAATTGAATCACAGTAGGTAAGAAGTATATATTTAACACAAAAAATGTTGTCAACTTCTTTCACAGTAAGGCCTTGTTACATTGCTAATTATTAGACGGTATCCAGCGTTCTGTTTGTGACACTTTTAACCGCGGGGTTTATGTGGCAATTAGTAGTATCAGTAGGAATGGGACGAGTTTATCTTGGCCGGATAAGCTGATTTGCCACGTAATGATCAGCATGTGGTGATAAGTTTCTGTGCAGTTTCAACGACAGTGGTAATATCACTTACATGTGCACACAGTTCGAAGGAGCGAGTTCATTTCGTCATGCTGTGTTGGGATACTCAACAGCACGATCGAGAACTGAGAAGTCGTGAACTGATAGTAACCTCGAAAATTATCTTGGGCATGTGACCCCTTCCTACCAGCGAATGTGAAGAGGACACAGAAGTCACATGCTGTGCATAAGATGCAGTGACACTGGTCCCCTCACCTCCATACCAATGTTCGGTACTTCTACAATGTTCCAAAGGAAATTTCCAAAATACGACAGCTTCCCTTTGTTTAACTAAATTTATTTGGCAGAACCGTTACCTGTAGTTAGGTAGCTGGTAAATTATATATATTGCTTGAAATCCCGAATAGGGACGTGTGCATTACAAAAGTACCGATGACTTAAGTCCTAGTTAATCTCAAATACGGAATTTTATCATGGGGATAAAATAACACAGACGACATTACTTCTCTTTTAGAAGCAATTAAAAGTACGACAAAAGATGAAGTCACTTTGAAGATACATTTTAATTATGTTTGTGACAGTTCAACTGGAGGCCTAATCCATGCTGTAACATCACACGATATTAGAATGTCAGAGCAATCCGATTTGCTGAATGCAGGCAGGAATGTCAAGTTAAATAAGATGTCAATGAACTAGTGCAATTTTATAGTTACATCATATTGAGAAGTTTTCTAGTGCTTTGCATTAGACAGACACAGACGGAGAATTTAATGCAAAAGTCAACTTTAGACATAGGCTTTGTCTATACAAAGATAAACGAGAGAAGTTGAGTCTTGCAAGGCAAGGCAAGGCAAGCTGGAGACTAAAAGCTCTCAAGTAATGTGATCTATCACTAATCAACATGCAGTCAAAAGCTTCAATGAAACTATTCAAACCCTTTAGATCCTACTCGCCCTTTGTGGAGCCCAAATGTAAAGAGTAGAATCAATGCTATTCATGATACCAGCAGAACTCTTTGATAACATTTTTATCAAAAGTAAACTGATTTATTTAGCTCACCATCTTGTCATATTTTGTGAGAATCTAAAGATTACTCCCAAAATCCTTGGCAAAAGCTTTTTTCTCGTCTTTTATCATCACAGATTAGTTTTAAAGCATGACGGTAGCCCTGCCTTTCTAAACGTTTTCCTTTCTTTCTTTCTTTTTTTTTTTTTACAAATATTACTACTACATTTGAAATTAGTTTTTTGTTTCATAAGCGCAACTATCAATTAGCAGCAACGTGTAAAATGTGTCACTGATGTACACGTAGCAATATTTAAACGAAGCAAACGGTATGTAAAGCCAAAGACGTTTTTAAAGCTGGCGTACAACGATAATTATTCCAGAAACGTTTGTCAAAGTATGAATTCCCCGTCTGATGCACTTATTGACACCAGACAGGGATGCACTCAACCATGTTTTCATTTTAGCTTTACCCCATCTTTAGTATCATTGCATTGACGTTTCACAATTAGCTATTGCTCTGTCATGTAATTGTACAACAATATTCATAGTAGTTGGAGTGCAGTGCTGATTATAGTTACAGAACTCTGTCTTACAATGCATTTCACACCTCAGCTACTGAGTGGTTGGTGATGTAGGTGGCGAAATAAGGATTTGCCCAGTCTCTAGGTCAGATTCTCTTCAGGTTTGTAGTGCTCAATAATGTCTACAACAGAAATGACACATGTTGCTCTGTTACTCTGACAGCTACCAACTTACAAATGAGATGAAATACGACTTTTCCCCTCATGTAGGAGGTGGTCAGCATTAAGATCAATCATCATCGTTCCTATTTACATTTTAACATGAGAAGCAATGCCTTGAGACTCATGCACATTGAAACATATAGTTGCCTTTTGTACAAATGTCAGTTGTAATCGTAGACGGAAGTGAAGGCGTTTCGCAAAAATTAAATTAAAAGTGAAAGTAAATCAACAGATATATTAAATGTTTTTATCACACTTACATAGTGTTTAAGTAACTTCAGGCATATGAAATATTTTTATCACACTTGCATCTTTAGTAATTTCATTATCAAAGGACTCATGTTATTGTTGGTAGGCACCAAGTGCACAGCTGTTTTGAATTACAGTTAATGTCTGTCAGCAAATCAGATATATGTACACACAA
The DNA here is from genome assembly GCA_038406195.1 of Haplosyllis anthogorgicola. Lineage (NCBI taxonomy): Eukaryota > Metazoa > Annelida > Polychaeta > Phyllodocida > Syllidae > Haplosyllis > Haplosyllis anthogorgicola. Next base: position 5,494 of record JBCAUI010530585.1, on the reverse strand, counting down.
ACAAAGACATGTCAAATTAAACAAGTCACGTAAATAAAGCAGTTTCTATTATATTTTACGGTTTGTTACATAACAATAATGTAAACTGTTCTGCACTTGTTACCTGTCATATTGTTTCAATATTACAACTTTCGCTATTTGGTAATTGCTAAGTAATCATATGCGTCTCTATGTTTTTATCCCTAGATTTTACCATCTTGCTATTCGGAATGTGTCGTTGTGACATTTTTGAAGAGAGTTTATTAAGAATGGAATGTTCGTAAACTTTAGCTTTAAAAAGAACATTTCATCTGTTGTCGGAAATAACTCTGACACCGTAATGAGTGAATGTCTTTAAACAAGAAATCCAATTGTCTAACAGATGCATTGAAAACACCTCGTCACTCATTTATCATTATCAGGGAAAAAGAAAGGATATCCTCCTGTCAAATGTCACGATGGTTTTTGTCGGTTACTTAAGCCTCATTTTTAAACTTGAATAAGTAATTGTTCAAAAAAGTATTTTTACACCTACGGTGTGAGGACATAACTAAAAACAATTTTAAAAGAAATAAAACCTAACAACGTATTCCTCTTTCAAAAGACACATGCAACGTAGCTTTTATATTTGATCTAATTACAGATGATAGGGCTGAAGTAATGAGATCTAATATTAGTCAGTTAGTGGTTAAAACTTCAATCAATTCATTAGTGGAGCAAAAGCCGTGTGGAACCGAATCCATTCAATTGATGACGTAAAGCGAGACGATAAAGTAAATTGGTAGTTTTTACTGATGCAGACATTAGTCTGGCTTTAAAAGAAGTGTCACAATTGAAAAGAAGATAAAAGTTCCCAAATTTGTATTTCCTGCCTGTCATTTTTAAACTTAAAGTGAAGCGTATGTTTTTAGCGTCTTATTCAAGTTCATAGATCAAAGAGTTCTTTGGCTTCGGAAAACGTTTAGAAATGGTACATTTATAGCATCAAGTAAATTAGGGTACCTAATTCTATTTCGCTCATTTAAGATAAAATTGAGACCTGAGGTTAAAAACATATATCTAGAGAAGCAGATGGGAAATTTCTGTCGTAATTTCCATCTAATTTCCTGCCAGCGGTGTACGCTTACATCCAACGTGGTTTTTATTTATTCATTAAGAATAATAATGACTGTGTGATGTTTTAACCGATACCATAACGTTTCATACATTAAGTCCTGCAAAAAACATTTTACAAAAATGTCAAACTGGAATCATTGCGAAGTTCGAATTTCCCAGAAACACACACTTGAAACTTAACCCGCTGTTTATCTGTTCTGTTGGGTTTTGCCTTTTAGATATTGAGCAAGATTGATGATGTGTTTAAGCTCATATACAGTTCTTCGGAGAAGTGGGTCAATTATTGTGGCCTGATGAAAGAGATTTCTTCTGGTGTCTCCAGGTGGCCATTTCTCATTAAGCCTCATTGAACTTTCCCGTGAATCTTTGTCATCTGGTGGAAAACACAGGGATGATGATTTATTACCCTTCTTGAGAGTCTCTTGGTAATATCACGACGGGTTTAATTGTGTTCAACTTAGATATGGTTAAGCATTGAGTTCTAAATGAATTGATCTTTTCTTAGATTTCTATATGGCAATGTTTATTGTCCATTCGCTGACAGGACCACCGGTACCTTTGTTTGGACTTAGATTATTGTTTTGGACATGGGATATTGCTGCACTGGATTTTAAGGACAAGTATCTTGTAAGTGACCTGTTCAGAGTGTGGTTCAAAAATAGGATCTTTTACGTTCCTAGCGTGCCCGATCTTGCTGAGCCGTACTACTTCGCTAAGTTTTTTTATCGTATTTAACATTGTGCGGTGTGTGCCTTCAGAATTATTAAATCACTTGTTAAGTCAAATTGGAATTTCATGTGAAAGTGTCCATAAGATAGTGGCTTAAGTGTCGGCTGACTACAGTAAAAGAGTTGCTCATCACATTCATGAAGGCTAATGTCCTGAAATTAGATGGTATTATTTCTCGTTACTTTTAAAGACCAGCTTAATAGTAACCACCTCACACAGTGTTGATGAGAAGCACTGCAGTGACTGCCTGCAATTAAATAAAAGGAAGGCCACTGCCATGGAGTAGTAACGTAATCTACTAAAGGGACTGTGACCTAATCATGACCATCAGCGAATCTACATATCTCCAGAGTACTATTCTAAAGTCTGTGGTAAATAAAGACCCAGATGTGTCTGAAGCTCGGGTCACCGTTCAATTTACAGCAACAATACAATAAACTAATCTTGTACAATTCTAAGCTCAGGAAGAATCAGTGCCGAAGATTCTTTGTAACCCCGAGTTGACCCTTGAGGACCAGTGTGAAAAATAAATGTGATTTCTAAGCAATAATTTTATCTATCAATCGTATTTTATTTATTTCTTGTGCCAATGCTGATCACTCCGTTTGTGCTGTTGCAAAGTTTTACAAACGCAAATACGCCGTATCAAGTGTTGCTGCGCCGTTAATGCATTTTCATTTTATCACCACTTCTGAAGCAGGGATGTGTCAAATTGTGCAAAGTGATTGATAGACAATTTCTTTGCATGTTCTAGGTGAAGGTGGCGCCATCAAGTACTCGGCCTACTGATTTTCTTCAACATACCACAGCAATAAACCCATCTTTTCGGCGCCCGTGCATCCATAACAAGAAGCGTTCATTATCGTCAAATATTTCTTCTTATGATGGTGTCTTGTAATGGTAATTTACTTATTTGCTAAAATAAAAAAGTTCTAAGAAAACTCCAATTTCGTTTTTATTCTCAAGCGTGTTATTCTTGGTTGCTGATGTGAGAGCACTTTGTAAAGATTGAGTGCCTATCTCTACCCATTATGTAAATCTTTGTGTCGTTGAGTGCAAAGATGGGAAAGAATGGGTGATTTAACTGTGAAATATTGTTAAAACCACAATGAACATGACTCAAATAAGACTTCAAAAAAAGTAAAAACAAGGTAAGGTAAAAATGTACTGTAGAACCCTTCTCTGGCAAGTAAGAGCACTTTTTGAATCACTCCTACCGCTCAAGCACATTTTTCAAATAGTACACCTTGTGACCCTACTGTGTTTTGGTTCCCTCAGATCACATGACAGATGACTTCAGCCCGTCGTCTCCTGAAATTCATATACTTTTTGGAAACAAGGAGAACAAAAGCGAGAACGAAAGAATTGCACGCTGTGCTTTTGATGTGCTATTGTTTCAAAATGATAGGAGTTTCACCCTCCGGACAACAGCACGGAAATGTGCAAAGAATTTTCGGAAAAGAAAGGAATTATTGAAAATGGTGACACAGGATAAAAAAGTTCACCTTTATAATAAATATCAAAGGACCAGTCATCAATAGGTGGTCTAAGAAAACTATGCAGACCTAAAACCCTATTACTGGCCTGGCTTGTAATCAGCAACAAGATCATAAGCAAGATAGTTAGGTCAGTTCTGAATATGGACTTCTACAGAGAATTTTTGTCTTCATCTCAATTACCAAAGTACATTTCATTAACGTCACGACTAAAGGCAGGCCAGTGATACTGTTACATGTTGATTTCTTCACGAGTGGAATATCACTTGAATGATTTTAACGGCACCTTCAACTATCCATTTCATTGGGAATGTATTGGTAATGGTCACTGTTGCGGTCATGGTTGTGGTATGATATATGTAATATATCTAATGCCCTGACATGTTAAAAACCAACATAAATATTGTCTTCATACGTTGTACTTGTCGATTTTTACAGTGGAGATATCGAAATTGCGGTTTCAAATGTATTATGTTCAAGAATTTAGATTATTGATGAAATTCAAATAATAATGGATTGGAAGCGTGGGTATTTTATGATAAACATGCTAGTTTAGCATAGAAACACAGTGCAGAAGTTAACTATGCCATAGTCGTGACAAACTAAAGCTGTCATTTGAAGGGCTTAAAGTCAAGGATCATATCATTGAAAGACATGACAATAATTTCTGTTAATACAGAAAACTTTGTGAAATACATTTCACATTGAAATGGAAATTTTAAAACGTTAGACACACATTGATAAAAGTTGATACAGCACCAAAGCTTTTGTTTTAATTTGTTGACCAAGGTCCAAAAGAGGCAACTGCTGCGGATGATTATCCATGGGTTTACTTGAATATACAACATGATTTCTTTTCTCAAGTGTCCCGGCAGACATTCCAAAATTCTTTCAGGATGTGCACCCAACTAAAGATGATCTTTTAAGAAAATACACCAAAGGTTGGATCAGGCTGTAGTATTCTCAGATTGTCATTTCAACTTGCGTAAACCCTTCTGCAAATCCTGCTCAACTGATTCCTACACAGACCATGTTGGTTTACCTATTGGCCACCATTCACTATTTCAGACCAGAAGAGGTCTAAAATTTATGAACATTTTAAAAAGTATCGAGGCTTTGGATTAGATGACCCTACGTGACGCATACCTACTTTGAATTCAATTTATCCTAAGGTGAGCACCCGTAAAACATTTAACAGCTGAGCTCATGCTGCGAACAACAGTCTAATACAGGCAGGGAAATATCTTCGGAGATTTGGTCCCTCAAATAGGAAAAAAACCACCCACATAATACCTGCTAATGTAATGAAGTGGTGGACAAAAGTGTACTTCAACCTTGACCAGCACTTAATTCGTGTGTCTCGACACATTGTTATCCTGTCCCAACTCACAACCAGATTTTGTGTCAAAAAAAAACTTCATTAATTGTATGGATACAATCCCTCAATTTTCGCCAGATTTCTATGTAGTACATCGTAAATATTTGGTTTGGTAGAGCTTGTCCTCATAGTAGAATAGCGATTTTCTTGTGAAGCAAGACAAAAAAGGCCAATGAAAGACGAATTCTATTGTAATTCCAAGATGAATAGGAAATTAGGCCGTGTGAGTTTACAAACAAACATGTAAATTGTTCAAGGCAAAGAGATTTCTACAGTGACAGAAACAATGTATCACAGTTATTTAGTAATTCACTTGTGTCTTTAATGAAGAACTGTATCGATTGAATTTATCTGAAGATCAATGAAAGTTGTAATAGAACTGTCGTGTTCTTTATAAATAGTATGGACGGTACATTAAAATCACACGTTATGGAAGCTTTGTCTATTTGAACCTTTTTTAAAATTGTACTTTTTATTTGATGTATTTAGAACCGACCTTACTTCATAAATTCGACTTCTATTTGTTAGGTAACAAATAAAGCAAGCGTTTATTTTCCGGATTTCAAACTGTATGCATCGTGCTATTAGTCATCGGATGTCACGGTGTCTCTTAAATTAAACCTTGAAAAGCTAATGGGAGTAACCCGAAAAAACAAATGGTAAATTAATATCAGTTCCTCAAAAGCAACATTGCACAACATGAAAACAGTGGAATTTTTAATGGAAATTTTAAAACGTTAGACACACATTGATAAAAGTTGATACAGCACCAAAGCTTTTGTTTTAATTTGTTGAC
>JBCAUI010530574.1:0-11345 GCA_038406195.1 Haplosyllis anthogorgicola | reverse complement strand
AACATACATAAGCATTGCCTATTTATTTGTTTCTTTCATATTTATTAGATGGTACAATAATTTACTCATGGGAGTGATCCTTTGGGAAACATGAACAGCAATAATGAGCATGACAACTTGGACAGCCATACACTACTTCCTTTACCTTTTCATTGGGAAAATAGCATTTATGGCCAATGCACCGATGTGGTCTCTTCACTGGCACTCTGACTAGTTTGTTACAACTGATGTTGTCACTAATGTTATGATGATGATTGAATTTGACATGTGCAGATTGTTTACATGAGCAAAACCCACCAATTAAACCTTCGCCAAGTTCTAGCAGAAATTGAAGGTTGTCCAACCTTTTTGTAGTTCTTTGTGTGGACACTTTCTGATAGATTAAAAATGTGTTATTTATGGCAAAATTCAAAATATAGAAAAATAAATGATGCCATAGCTTTTTGGAAGAGTGAGACAATTGACCATATTAACCATGTGTAATCCCCTGATCCATGCAATCAACCATTTTGGCCATTTTTGTATCATGTACATCACACCAGATACAGCAAGTCAAGTTGGATAGTCTTGTGTCTTGAAATACTTTGAATTCACCTCTTTGAAGTTTTGATTGTTTTTTTCATCTTAAGGAGGGGTGGTATGAATTTCTTCTTAGTTTGGAGGGTACCACAGGCATATATTTGTTTGGTGTACAAAAATTTTAACAATGGTATAGATGTGTACAAATTGTCAAAATAGACATGATGATTTTTATCACATATCCCTTTGCACAAATCATCTATTACATCAAAGTACAACCCCAGTTTACTGGAATGAGTATTTTTTGCCCTGAGATAGAGAGAATACTGGTGACAGAAGCCACTAGAACTGTCACAGCACACAAAGGTTTTTATCCCACATTGTACAGGTTTAGCTGGATTCCACTGCTTGAAGTCTGCATGCACAGAGGATTTAATAATGGATTCATCTATGGATTGATCTCTGGGAATTTGACAGAACTGAATCTGCTTGAAACCAGGTCTATAAAACAACGAATTTTGCCAAGTTTGTCATACCCAGGCAATCCATTTCTCATCTCATTTGTCCTGTTTGATACATGAAAATACTCTGAAAATGTTGCATATCTGGTTACAGGCATTATGTTAGACACACCAACATTGGTGAGAAATGAATTCGTTGATCAGTAATCCCTGTATTGAGGAGCTTTACTTATACCCATGATTACTGCCATGCCAATCCAGGCCTGACACTCAAGACTTGTAGTTGGATACCAATCTTTATCTACATAATTTGGATGTAACTGATGTTTAATTTCAGTTTTATAATCAAAGTATGAATTTGTATTCTTAGCAAATTCCTTGAATTCTGTTTCAGTTACAAACAAATTGAAATAATCTTTTGCTGTAGCCTTGGATATGTTGAAACCTTCAGGAAGATTTACTTTTGCTGACCCTCTGAAACCATGTAGATGTATTGGTTCTAAGTCACCACCTAATTCACTTTCTTTCCAGACAGGCTGAAATTGTAACAATGACTGTAAAATTGGATCTGAGGCTTCTTCTGGTTGGCAGTACAGGTTATCAGAATCTACTGCTGGATTGTTGTCTTCATCTGAAGGGTGCCTTGAGAAGTATTGTCTGAATCAGTGACATGAGCTGGTTCCACAGAATTCTCTTCATTATTATCCATGTTATTACTCTCATCATGTTTGTTTTCACTTGATGCACCACTTTACATGTTAAAGTCATCTGGAATGAGAGGATTTTCCATGTCAATATCAGACTCCACATCAGAATCAGTTTCATTTTCTATGTTTTTACTTCCAGGTTTGTTATTTGGACAGTTATTTAAAATACCTGCAACAGATGGACTACTTGACAAATTGTTTAGAAGATGGTCAACTTCATTTCTCAATTCTCCTTGTTGTGTTTCCTCATATTCATTTTTATCATTTACTGCTAACTCCATTTATTTCAGATATGTCAAAAGAATATTCAGACTGGACAGAGTTAGGAACAATTTCCATATTTTCTGCTGGAAGTAATGTGCATGGAGATTTATGTACACTACCATGATTTGTTGGGCTTGGTTCATATTGTTCTTTTTCATTGTTAGTAGACTTGTCAGAATCAGACCAGTTAGCAAATATTGATGATGCCATTTTTCATTTTTCAGTATTTGGGTGAATTGGATCTTCTGTACCTTGATGCAAACTCTAGACATGTTTTTAGAACAGGTTCTAAATCACCAAACTCATAATTATTCTGAATTTTTAGTTCTAAGTGAATAACTCATTTATCTGTCACTGCAGACCATAAACATATCCTCACCTTGCAACTCTTTCTATGCCTGATACACCTGAGTTCATATTCAACACCATACATTTGAACATATTCCCCAAAATCTTCCAATATCTGAATAATTTTGGAATAAACAGAACCAAACATGTTTTGTAGACTTACATAGGTGCACGTGGACCTGTACACACATGTATCTATGACCTGCATGACCTACTATTATTTATTACTCTTTAATGAGTTTCTAATGGCCACTTCCTCAGCATTGGCAGATCCAGGATTTCCCATACAGGGGGGACGCCTGGCCCATAGGGGAATGCCAACCCAATTTTCACCTATTTTAGCCTAAAAATTGAAGAAAAAGCTGCGTGAAAATGAAGAAAAGTTTGGCCGTGGGGGGGGGGTGGGCATGCCTCCTGTGCCCCCCCAAATCTGCCAATGCTCAGATAAAGCTGGTATCGGTGATTCCGGGTTTTTACTCTTTGAGCAAATGTCGACATTTACGACTTTTTCCGTAATGTGCAGAGGTTACGAGCAGAAGTAGCACATTACGGTTTATTACACTACATGCAGTAAAGGGTTAAACAGGAAAGATTACTGACATATTAGTTGACTGCAACGCTGTATTAACAATCAATAGAACACACACATATGACATTAAATATGAGGAGTCAAAATCAATATTTGGCTTTTTATGCTAACGTATTCCTATTATCAAACTTTACATAACACTTGATATGATTGTATTTTGTACTGTGCCATGTAAATCGAGAGACCTGTCAATTTAGGTTCAAAATAGTGAATAGAAATTGTTTTTGTCAGACCCTTTTCAGTTTTAAAGTTCATGGAAGATTGAAGTCTTCAAGATAACTGTCACAAGGATACAATCAATACTTAACTCTGAGCTATTACATAAACCTAATTATTGGTGTTAATCATGATCAGTACATCAGGGCTTTTAGCACATTATCGTCATCTGTGAATCGATTTATGTAACACCTAGACGTTTAGTTACATAAAATGGATTTCCAAATGGCATGATACTGACTTCCATGATAAATTTGTGAAAAGACTAGAACGATAGTTCTGAGACTTCGGATATAGTTTATTGATTCTTGATAACTCTTACATGAAATACATGTTGTTTCTTCAAAGGTACAAGTTGAACTGAATAATTAAAGATGGCTACTAATGATGTTATGACGCTAACGTGTAATTCTAATTAACCAATAGGATAGTCTATAGACTGTCACGTGACTTGCAGGTGCAGTCAAAGGTGGGAAACCTGCAGCACCTCTGGTATTAACTCTAACTGCAGTCTCAGACTGCAGCGCCTCTGGCGGAGACTCTAACCAAAGTCTGTCCGTTGACAAATAATGTATGTAAATTTATAAGATTCTGATAATACAGCTTCAGTGTATACGTGTAATTAAGAAATTCCGATCTCATTTCATCTCTATAAGTTTGTCTGAACCTTTAGTAAAAGGTTATTATATGGACTGTGATTAAATCATCGTTAATTCAATGTTAAAGTTCGTGACATTTAGTACTAATATCATTGTAACATCTTGAAATACCAAGAAATTGTAATTCAATATCGTCGGAACATTTGAAAAAGAAAATACTCAAGGTTGAACCTCGTCACACCCACCACAGATTAAAAAACTTTAAATGGCAGAGCGGATTTATGTAATGATAAATGATAAAAAGCTGCGTAGTGTGTGCCAAGTTTCGAAAAACGTCATCCAAATAAGCTGCTTGTAACAACAGAATGTTGTAAGCAATAACAAGTTTGTTCAATCGGTATATTGCTGTGATCATGTATTTTACTGACTAGACACAACGCTACTGCCACACGTATGACGTCTTTTATGTCCGTAATTTAATGTATTATATTTCGGCCTCTGAACACAAAACATCAAACAGTCATTAAATAGTGTAAATGAAAGTATGTATTTTATGGTGCCTTGCCAAAACCAAGACGCATTTTCTAAGCCTAGCAATGTTGGGCCTTTAGTACCTTAACATGTGTATAGCTGAAATTTGGCAGAAACCTCAAGTGATCAATCAGTCAACATACATTTTCTTTTAAAATGATAAAGTCATAAACTAGAAGGAAAATGAAGTTGTGATCCATCTGCGGCTTCCAGCTCCGTTTTAGGGTCAACCTCCCTTCATACCTTCATTCTAACATTGTGTACATTATAGTTGCAGATCCCAGAAATAAATTTATAAGGAGCTATATTTTATCAGAACTATTATGTGATTAATGGAGAAATATAATATTTTTAAAACGGTCAAATACTGTAGAAAGAGTAACATGCACATCATCAGCATTTTACATCAAACAGTTTTAGAACTTTCATATGAAACCCACAGACCAATACACACACAAACTCACAGGTCAGAATGAACGAAAAAAAACCAAGCACTTAAATCAATGTAAATGGTGCATGTTTAATACATGAACAGTTCGGAAATTTTCTGAAATTTATGATGGCACCATCAAGCGGTAGATATCACGTATCTCACTGTTCTTTAAACGGGCGTAAATCAGTCAAATTCTGGAAGGAATCGTTTCTATGACGAAAACACCAATACCAAAGACAATCTAATTGGGTCCGGCCTCCTCGCAAGACAAATGGCCTTGTAGAATGCCATGCTTTTGGCAGGTGTCCATCCATTTTCATTAGCTGATCAATGGATGATCAAGTCGCGAGCAGGCAATGGTATAAAGTTGAGTTCAGTGCCATCTCTAGTTTAAATAGAAAATTAGTCTTATGATTCCAATGTGACAATTATGTGATAAAACCTGAAGCTGTCCCTGTGGCCGTTTGTTGTTACGTTCGGAAATATTCCGAACATACAATGCTACATACCACTTAACTCACGCGAAATGAGCACGAAATTGTTTTTGCCTTTACTTAGATCATACAAATATCTTTCTTTCGCCAAAAGTAAAAAATACTGAAAATGAAATTTAAAACGTCTAGCTTGGAGGAAACGCAAAAATTTATTAAAATATATTGATAAATGTGAAATAAAGTATGTGGAAGATTTCCCATTTTCCTTCCTATTTTACTATTTTAAAATTTATGGCATGGTAATGTCGTTGGAGTCATTGAAAGTAACAGCTTTCAAATCCGTTGGGAGTAAAAAGGTTCCAAGTAGCATACATTATTAAGTGATTGAAGCTGTGTTACTGATTCTGTTTTGTGTATTTGTTTTTGCAGATGTGGCTGGAGGCTCTGTATGAGATGGCTCCCTACACCCCAGTTCTGCTGGTCGGGACACATGCTGAGATGGTCAAGTCCATGTCATTCAACGACATCTGGCACATCCTCGAGAACTTCTTGGATCAAGGTCGGGCGCATCACATGAAACATTTCTCCGACAGTAGATTATCCAATTGTTTGTTATGCAACCCGAAGGGTATGGCCGTGCGCCATGTGTTAGCCAAGTCGCGCTCGGGATCAGCGGGCTTCGTCGACCTGTCTTTTCCTCACGGTGAGCCTGTGATGAACGGACACGTCCCGACGGGGGAGGCCCCGCCTCCTGGACGGTTAAAATTCCCGCACGTACTTGGCTATTACGAAATAGACTCCAAGAAAAACCTCCCAAAGGATGCCAAGAAGAACAATGTCAGTATTGACCAGTTGAAAGGTGCTATAATGCGAATGACTGTTGGATCTCCGGATGAGGGAATTCCACCCAGCTGGTTATCATTCATCCGACATATAGCCAGCATCACGGAACAAGCACCGAACCTCCCATGTATACCTTACGAGGAAATCGTCTCGATAGCACGCAGCTTTGAGATCTCACCGGTCCAGGTGCCCTACATGCTACAGTACTTCCACACACGAGGTAAACTGGTCTTCTTCGTCGGGGATGAGATCCTCTGCAAGTTGGTGGTCATCAATCCAACCTGGTTTATCCAGGTTCTTAGTCGGCTGCTCGAGGGGCTGGAGAGCAGTCGTTGTCCTCTACCGGAACTTTTGGACTTCCTCAAGGACAATGAACTGGACCGACAGCTGCAGAAGGCGGGCATTGTGAGTATCGCTAGCGCCCACTGGTTGTTAGCCGCGATACAGAGACTTGAGATTTGCGTTACGTTGGTGGACACGTCCCACGACAAGGTGTTCTTGTTCTCTAACCTGCTGGAGATGGGTTCTGTAGCGATAGATATCTGGCCCGACCTTCCCGAGTGGGACGAGAAGCAGGTGACATGCGAGGTGCTCTTGCGGCAGGTGAAACCCTGCATGTTCAGCGACTTCATCCTTCATATCAACAACGAAGGTCGGCAGTTGTTAGAGATTGTGGGTGAACCGCCTCCCGTGTTCCTCGCACATCACGTCGTGTTCTTCAGTGGTCTGGATGTCGGTGGCTGCGACGACTGTATATCAGTCAGACATCACCTGAGGAGGCAGAAGCTTCCCGCGAATGACGACCACTACCTGGATGACATACTGCACAAGGTGCACATTATGTTGCTGCCAAGGATGGACCAGATGAAGGTGACGGTGAGAGGTGTCAGCCCATGCTGCATCATGAAAGCCATGCTCGAGTTCATCCAGTACTTCCTTGATGACCTGCCAAATGAGGAGCCAGATCCACACACGTATCGTGCGGGCAGGTCACACGGCCCGGATCCCATGGAACTGGACGACGTGGAGGATCGGACAGTGCTACTGTGTCCTAAGTGCGTGCTGACCCGACAGGCGTTCCCCGAACGCATGCCAAAGTACCAGATCTCAACCAAGAAGAAGGCAATCTGTAGCAAGTGGCACAACCTCGGCAGCTGGACACGAGCGCTCATGGGAGATTATCAACAGGTGGAGAACACACCCAACGCGCAAGGAATGGGATGCTTGCCCGACTATGAGCATCCACGTCTCATTCTTGTTCTTCCACCAAGTAAAGCAGTGTCGCACAAAGATTGGTACTTGTCCCAGCACATGAAGTTCTTGGAAGGCTTCGAAGTCCACTTTTTGTGTGAGTACAATGGTTACTGGCATTTGACGGACGAGCCAGGCTTCCGTCTCAATCAGACCAAGGAGTTCTGCCACCGAGTGGGCAACCAGATGCCCCAGCTGCTAAACATGGCATTAAACATGGTGCAAATAATCAATGGAATCCATGAACACGGAGAAAACGGACGGCTGCTGACCCCAGTCGTAGCCGATCTTATCAAGATGTATGACTACTTGCGGAATGTGGATACGCACATTCAGGATCCGCACACCTGGCTGACTAAGAATAAGGATCGCGTTGTGAATATGTTGACTAAGGTGCTAGCAAACGCCAATGATGGACTCCCAGACTTATACTTCAAGGTCGGCAACTCAATGGGCGCGGACGACTTGTTTGCCAAGTGCTCTTCTGGGAACCGCTATGACATTGCGCGGTTCCTGCGAATTGACACTAACTCCGGACGCTTTGGTCCGTTGCGTCCATTGTACGTGAACAGAGAGGTGCGCTGGCTATGTGATGCACATTACGAGGAACTTCGCAGTATGCCGTCCAGTTAATCTCATCCTCCTTCTGATCCCGAGTGGATTTCTAACAAAAACGTTTAAATAATCACGTTAGGTACGTTATACATGTAGAGAAGTTGCACACAGATGCACCCACCCACCTGAGGCACACCTAGACTGTATGGGTCCTGTGCTGGTGTACAAACAAACAAGTAAACAAGCAAATGAATCTGTACAAAATAATGCTTATTATATTCTAATGATGTGCTGGTTGAAAAATACACGTTACGTTCGTTATTGAATCATGTCACTTAAAGAGCCAATCACAATGTTAGTTATGCAGTCTTCAAGTGAAACTGATGGACGTCACAAATACCAATTGTTTATTACAAAATAACACTTTATTGTTCTTTTGTGTGATACAGTATAACTTCGTTGCGTTGTGTGAAGCCTCTGATGTTTTATTTGTTATTATTGTTGATGTTTACCTTTTGCTAATTCGAGGCCTTTTGAAGAGTGATTTTAAACGTGGCAATCTAGTCCTTGACATCTTGCATTGCACAGTACCAAAGAATCTTGCTAGAAATTATTTTCAATGGTTATTTGTATCAATATTGATCAACTTTAATGACCTGCATATAGTTACATTTCCAATGGCTATTTATGTCAATTCTGATCAACGGGATAACCTGCATATTGTTACTACTACTACTCCTCGTGTCATGTGAAGTTAGACGTTGAAGCAACCGGTATGATATGCAACGTAACCTGCAGTTTAACATTAAACAAATAGAGAATGTAGAGTTTTTTTATTTTCTTTAAACCAATGCAAAATTTAAAAAAATGTTATAGTCGGTATCTTAATTTGCTCCCTGTGAAAGTCGCAATATAAGTGTTTAATATACTTGATATTTCATTGCTCTTACACAGTATAAGATATCACAAAAATATCGTAGGTCTATGCAAAGACTTGCAAGTATCTCTAGTGTGCCTTTCAAACAGTGTGTCGTTCTTTTATTTCGAAAGTAAAAAAGAATTTCGTTCGCAATCCAATTTAAAGTTCAGAAAGATTGGTAGTAACTTACGAAATGGAAATTGTGTTGGAACTTTTTCTCCTTCTCTTTCTATTTATCTATTAGAAATTCTCAAATATAATGTTGCTTGAAGTTAAGTTTCGAAGTTAATTTTTTTAGATTTTGTCAACACGTGTGGAACTATGCAATGTAATGTTCTCCACAACATGAAAAGACCCTTCAAATGTCTTGAAAAAAATTTACAGATCGAGAATATGCATTTCTGTGTGAGTCATTAATCATTATGGTTGACAAGATTCCAGATTCTTTAACACTTGTTCGGCGTATTTTCGTGGGCTCAAATGGTTTATTCTTCATTCGATCCTCTATGTGCGATATACATTTGGTACCAAAGTGCTGTAAATAGGTTTCTTGGTCCTAGTCCCTCGACTTACTTCTAATCAAAATGTTAAGTATCAATTGTGCATGGGCAGCTAATTGCGTTGAAGGAAATCAAATAGCCTAAATTCTTGTCCCAAACAAATGTTTACTCTTCCAACCAGGGCAATATATTGAAAAGACTTTAATTCCGATGTCATCAGAATCATTTTTGCAAGGTAAACATAAAAGTTATTGCTAAAGGCACGAAATGTTACAATCCAAGTCTTACAATCTAAGTGGTAATAATATCAAGTTTAACAGTTGTAATTTGGCGTCAGAAAAGCTATCTCCAAGATTGCAAAGAACCAAAAGCAAAATTATAAGTAATACAAGGAAAAACAGCTTTGTCAAATTAAATATCAGCGGGGAAGTCAAACATTTAAGAGTGACAAATAAATGAAAGAACGTTATCATGCAGACAGACAGCAGTAAAGCTTCAATATGTTCTGTAATTAGATATTCTAATGGAGAAAAGTCGCAAAGCAATAGAATAATTTGCTGCCATTTTATTGAGAAATTAAAATTCGTAATGTTCTTTTTATGTAGAATTGAATTTTATAGTTTAGTCCTTGCTACACCATCTGTATGTCACCAATGTATAAATTACATTCATATTTGATAGTTGTATAAATGTGTACATAGTGTAAGAAAATATTAATATATTGTTACATAAAAATATTAAAATAGTTTGGGGAATAGGAGATTTTGTTATGTGGAAGTTAAAGAACATTCTGTTTTTCCATTTTCTTTACCAGCTGTATATGTTTTTTACCTATTTAAATTGGATATTAAACAGTGACTATTAAAATATGTTAATATTAATAGTTAATACCAACAATTATTGATATTGATAATTAAAGTAATAATTATTAATACTATTCAGTAAGCTACTAGTACAGTCAAAAGTATATTTGCTGAGCAAAGAAAATTGTTGTTTTATGTGCAGTATGAGGCTAATCTTAACTGCCAAGAATCTATAGGTGTATATTTACTTAATTACAAATTAGAAATCATATATATGTCTTAGGGTAAATTGAATTATAATCATAAACAGTGCTATGATTGTTTTGTACCAAGTGAATTGTCATCATCATCAAGTTGTTTGTGATAGATAAAAATTACAAAAACAAAAAAGTCAATCATAATAGTCTTTCACATGTCATAATCCCCTGGATTTCTCAAACTGTCAAAATAT
This sequence comes from Haplosyllis anthogorgicola, assembly GCA_038406195.1. Taxonomy (NCBI): domain Eukaryota; kingdom Metazoa; phylum Annelida; class Polychaeta; order Phyllodocida; family Syllidae; genus Haplosyllis; species Haplosyllis anthogorgicola. The sequence continues at coordinate 922 of JBCAUI010530574.1, read as the reverse complement.
CGTTTTTAAATATAATTCATTAAGTTTCTGTTTTTGCTACTGACCAAATCCCGAATGTAAAAAAATGACGATAGCCAAAGTATAATGTAGTCAAATCATTATATTGAGCTTTGTATATAGTATTACCATAATTCTAATAAAGAATATTCTGTAAATGCGTACTATACCTTCTGAAAGGAGGATAAAATTGTGCACTACCCAAAATGAGCAATATATTATGCAATTTACCCTACCCCCTAAAGGGTGATGTAACGCCAGGGAATGTGTTCTATTTTACAATGTTTTAATTGATATAATTATCATAATAACAATTAAATTATCATCAATAATGGTCACACACTTTGTAGAAAATAAAACTCTACGCACTATGTTACCAAAATAAAATCGATTGTTGTTGTTTTTCTGCTTTTGTTTTATCCACGACCTCATGGTTAAAGTATTAAAAACATTCACTACAGTATTTAGCAGCAAAAATTCGGAACTAAGAAATTAATTAAGAACAAACTTGTCTTTCAAAGTGTTCATGCATTAATACAAATTAAAAAGCGTTATCTGACTACAGTGAAAGCTGTCATTTACGACCACTGAGTTTTGCAACCACCTGTCATTTGTGACTAGATATTACGGAACCAAAATTATAATTTCCATTCAAATCAACCTGTCTTTTAAGACCACCTGTTATTTACGACTGTTGTAGTATTGCGATGGCATTTTGCACCGATAAATATATGACTGACGGTTCGAACAGTTTCCCGATATTTACATTAGATTTGTATAGTATTTGATTGAACACAATGCTATGTTGATCTGATAATATTTATGATTTTACCAGCCGGCCGAAAGGTTACTGGACAATGGTCATAGAACTGGGTAACCATCTATGCATGTAAGACCATTGCTTGCTCATGTTTATGTTCTGATC
>JBCAUI010530563.1:0-11345 GCA_038406195.1 Haplosyllis anthogorgicola | reverse complement strand
ATAAGTTCAGTTTATGAACATCAGCCGTATACATCTATTTGTTAAGTATATGATAAACGTTTTCATTCGGTAACATTGGTCAAGGACATTTAATGGTCAAACATGTATTTTTTTGTGATTTCTAAGACGACGCAATGATTATGCCTAGCAGTCGGTGCATGGGTTTTCCACTGAAAGGTATTCTTGTGTTTAAGATCAGTTTCTTAGAACCGTAATTAGAGTGCATGATCACATTTCATTCTCCATTAATTCAACAACAGTAATTTAATACTGTTTTTATGTAACTAAAATGTAATTGAAAAACAGTTTTAAAGATCGTCGCCATTTTACTAGACTCGGTTAGCTTGGTCGAAACAAGTTGCAACCCTTAAGGCTTTATATATAAAATATTGTGCTCAGATAGGCTATCAACAACTTTATGTATAAAGTTTGTCTTTTCCAGCTGAAACCAACATGCATAGGCCGAGATAATATTTGAAAGCAATGTTCGCCAACCTTTTTAATTAGGCATAACATTCAGGAATAATAACATCCATGGCATCAGGACCGGTTCAGGTTCAAGAAAACCTGATATTTCAATTACGTTCACTACAGCAGAGATGCACATCACCTGAAGTCAAAGTGTTATGGAACACAGTACAGGTATCATTGTGGAACTCATGAGTGCTGCTACTTAAAACCTTTTAATCCCTAATCAAGCGACTACGGTGAATTCCTTTGGGTGAAATCAGTGAATCTGCTTGGTTACAAGCAGTACTACAAAGGCGGAATGATTGACACTGGCTTGTCAGTAGATCTAAGAATGGTGGCAGGATTATGGAAATTTTCTGGCAGGGTTCAGAATGGCTGTCAATGGGCTCACTGCAGCTCAGCGGCGGGGCTCACGGAGCAGAAAATCGATGCAGCTTCAATCTAATGCTGGCAGGTCTGTAGACACAAGGTGTTGTATGGTGTAACCAGCATGTTTAAGGAAGAGGCATCCATGAGCTATTGCAGGTCTCGTCTAGAACATCTATGATCTGGCAATGGCGGGAGGGGTTTCCAGCTGCACCTTCACCTCACCTTCCGCCCTCTAGATTTGCAATTGCTCTTCTTGCTGTGTGTTCGTGCATTCCTTCGTCTTAAGGCCTACATTACTATTCCTTGGTGCTGCATGCTGCAGTCAGCCATAGTGATTCATACAGTGTATGTTGAGGCAATAGCAGCTTTACAATACAACTTAAATCAAAGCAAGACAACGTAACATATCTTGAACAATACATTGAACACAGCTGCACCAAAGGGATTGGACATTTACACCTGTGTAGCTATGCAGGGATGCCGCAGCCTTAACACAACTATGTGCAGCTTTACCTCATCTGGACTTCATTCAACTTAAAAGGGATATTCATTCATGTGGAACATAATTTTGTTTGTGGTGTAGTTGACAACAGTAAAAACAAAGTTGCCCTAGTTTTCACTTGCAACCATCAGTTATTTTAGTGGATGCTTTAAACGAGCAATTTCATACTTTACAAATGTGTGTAACAAAATGGAAATAGGTTTACATATCGTTTGGACTGTACACACACAGTTAGTGACTGTAAAAGGGGAAATGTTTGCTGGGAAGCTTTGGCGTATTTAATCTTGGATGGATTGGAGTGCGTGAGGCAATGATAGTGGTCAATAGTGTAAAGGATTTCCCAGCTGACAGCTGTTCTACCTGTTTGAATGTGTCAGTAGGTATCTTCGGCAGTATTCCGACTACCATTTCACATGTTTGAAGAAGAAATACTTGAGGCAGAAGCGTTGCGTTTGGTTGTAAAAATATTAGTTCACAAAGGAATTTACACGGCGCAAGGAAGGTGTGGACGCAAGTGTCGCCAACAGCTAAAAGTGACTTTGGAAGTGGAAAAGTTCGGAAAACTGCAGCATATAAAGGCTGCTGTAGTATGGCCACAGCTGCTGTCCCAGCCACAGCTGCAGCAGCTGCTCTGTTACAGTCTCCGACATCATCTTCGTCCCCACCAGGACATTTCTATTCTGCAGCCATGGGGGATTTTACCCCAGCAAGTACTTCCACAGGCGAGACAGTGGCCACCAGCAGTACTGCAGACTCAAGTGTCCCTCTGCTGACACAATATGATCCATACCACGAGACCACCTTCTTTGTACATCACCCTCTGGCCAAGAAACCCCTGTCTGCAAATGAGGTGAACAGTGAAGCTTTTTTGTATGGCTCATCAGCTCCTTCATGGAAGCTAAATTACCAAGATTTCTGTCCTCAGGTTTCTGGTCTGGAATCCGGGGTACCAACATGTACCGAGACATACCAGTAAGTATACCTTAACGTTGTCAGAATAAATTAATAGTCAAGTTGAATTCATAAGAAATGTAGTTTAAATGTATGATTCAATTTAACAGCAATAATTGCAGCTTTAACGGACTTTTACCTGAAGTTCACCTGTTTTTGATGATTCTCTGATGCGAACACAAATCAAAATGCGCGATCATATTTGTCTATCGAATGAAATTCGATTAGACTATGTGGTGTTCAGCCTGAAAAACAAAGAATCCAGTCATCCCATCTCTAGGTGGGTGGGTGGGTGGTGGGGTGGGGTGGGGGTAGGTGGGGTGGGGTGGGGGTAGGTGGGGTGGGGTGGGTTGGGGTGGGGTAGGTGGGCTGGACATGTGGCACTTGACAGATACCACCAGAGACAACTGTTCCAAACTCAAGAATTGTCAGAGTTTGGTTTGGCAATGAGAATGGGCCCTACAACCCCTCTTTCCAGGTAAAAATTAGGAAAAAGTGTCATATCTCAGAAACTACCTGCTGTAGGGACTTCTAACCACCACCACTATGTGTTTTTCCCAGTCAAAATCAAGAAAATGTGCATTTTTGCTGATTCTGATGCATTATGGGATAGAAAAACAGAAAATGTTGATTTTTACTGGGAAAAACACATCAAAATGACTTGAAATCCCATGCATGTAGGTTTTGGGGTGTGCTGAATCTAATGACAGTGGTTTCAAATCTCTATGATAAGCAGTTTCTGAGAAACCAAGGGTATGCAGGTGGGGGGAGGTCAAAAATGTGGTAAAAAGTCATAATGGATTGAGACCTATGCAGCAGTGTTCCTTTGGCCTTAATCTATCCCTACACCAATGCTCAAAAGATTATTATATCATTGTCTATCGAATGAAATTCGATAAGACTATGTGTTCTTCAGCCTGAAAAACAAAGAATCCAGTCATCCCATCTCTAGGTGAGTGGGGGTGGGTGGGTGGGTGGGGTGGGGTGGGGGTAGGTGGGGTGAGGGTAGGTGGGCAGGGTGTGTGGCACTTGACAGATACCACCTGAGACAACCATTCCAAACTCAAGAATTATCAGAATTTGGTTTGGTGATGAGGGGGCACTGCCCTGTGTGACCCTGGTAATCTCTATTTAGGGGGGATGGTCCAAAAAAATGGGCCACTTTTTAAAGTTTAGGCTTTTATGTTCAGTTGTAAAACATTTTCTTTGGGTCAATATTTTCATAAAATTGTCAATTTATGGAATTGGGAGCTTTATTAATTGGTACTGGCTGATTTTATAAACTTACTTTCAAATGTATACTGTTATCAGTTTGGTGGGGTGAGATGGGGTGGTGGTAGGGGTGGAGTTGGTCGGTGTAGGTTGGTGGTAAGTAGGGTGGCATGATAGTAGGGGGCAGGGTGGTAGAAGGGGGTGGGGTGGGGTAGTGGTAGGTGGGTTGGGGCCATTCGATAGACAATTAACACTATCATATATCCTGTTCTGTCTTATTTTGATCATGAATTTATATCATTGCACAGTTGAACATTTTGCAATTTTACATGTACCGCAGATGTTTGCCCTTTGTAACAATTGCGTCCAAATCGCAACTTGATACTTTTTAGTGCAGTGAATAATTTATGTGCTAATGTCATTATTCGATGTTTTTTGAAATTCAGACATATCTTTACTAAGTTTACTAATTAGACTAATTAGTAAACTTTACTAGATGAATTTACTGTGTACAGAACCACAATGTAAATATTCCTTGTTTGTAATTTTCTTATTATGTTTATTTATTATGTTGTAGTAAAATTTGTTTCAGCAAAAACTTATTTAAGGATATTTCCTAAAATGTGTTTTTGTGAAAAATAAAGGTAGTCCCAAGTTTTGTGAAACAAAAGGAACTGTACTTTATTCCAAGCATTGCTCAGTCTCTCAGTGGAATGAGCAAGTGCTTGACTGAAGGAACTCCCTTCTTACATGTTTATCTTACTTGGGTACCTGGGGGGGGGCGGGGGGAGGGTCCTGGTCAACCTTTTGCAATGGCGGCCCAGAACACAAATGTAGATTTCGTCCAATACTATTGACCCTCATTGCTGAAAGCATGAGGATCAATTAGAACCACTGCGCACCAAGCTCCGATGTGATAGATACATGAAGTGGCCACCACTGACGTCCAAAACTGACATCCTGTGCATCCTGTAGATTAAAGGAACAGTCGGATCAATTTACTGGTCAGTGACGGACGAAAAATGGGGACTGTGTGAAGTTGGACACCCCCGGCAGATGCGTAACTCTGTTCACACAAGGTCGTCAAGGAATGTAGCTTTCCAAGTGACTTCAAAGGCCGAGAGGGGCTCTTATGGAATGTCCATCAGTGGAACAATAGAGAGAGGTTAATGCTGTAAAGGGTTTTAACTGAGACAGTATCCCTTTAGCCAGGGGTAAAGGTCACTGGAAGTCCCTAGGGGTCAAGTTAGCCTTCCAGCCAATTTAGGTAATAAAAAAAACTCGCTCAGAGGTCTTGACCAATTTTCCCATTTGAAGAATGCCTAGAACTGGACAACGGATCTTAACACAGTTGTCGGGTGTTTTAAAGTGTTTCATTAAAGGAGCTTGTTATGTTCTCACTGTGTCGCTATTGACATTGTTACTCTTATTTGGATATATTCGGCAACAAAGACCAGCCAGACACATAACCTACAAACACCTTTCTCAACAAGGTGTCCCGAAAAGGAGCACTGACCCTCATGCCTCCCCCGACTCTTTCCTATAATTGTCTGAAATGACACAGAGTCCAAATCTGCCGAAAATGCATTTTCCCCACTCTGGGGGGTGGGGGGTGGGGTCTTGGTCAACTTTTTCGTAACTTTTGACACTGAGTCCAAATCTGCTGAAAGTGCATTTTCCCCAGTCGGGGGGGGGGGGGTCCCGGTCAACTTTTTGCAATGGCAGCCCAGAACACAAATGTAGATTTCGTCCGATACATAGACCCTCATTGCTGAAAGCAATCAATAATTCTTCATGGGGAAACAAGGGGTTAATTGGCTGGTTAGTCAGTGTTAACAGCATTACCTGGCGTATTACACCCACATTGGTACATTGACGATGACGAGGAAATACTGAATGCAATAAATTCTTCTTAATATTTAAAATATTGGATCTATGAAACAATGATCTATGAAGACCCAAATTCTCAGGTGATAGCACTTCATATGTGAAAATCAATATGTAAATTTATGGGTTACAACACTCTGTAGTACACAGGTTTGATACTGCTGACGAACTAATTACTGCAACTAGTTACTGGCAGAGTCATTTCTGTGACGACCATTGGAGAGCATTGACTTGTTTTCATGGTAAATTTATCCCAAAGTTTTCTCCCTCTCTAAAACTATGGTATGGATGCGCAGAGCGGGGCCCACCCCATAGCGGGGCCCTAAAGAAAAAATGGCCATAGCATTGTAATTTCTTTGTCAATTTGCATGATTTGTGTCAAATTTAAATCATATCATCATTTAGTATAACTTTTGTGAAAAAAGGCAATGGCACTAAAAACCTCTATCAGATATAAGAGCTTAAAATGGATGTTTTTGGGGAAAATGTGAAATTTTGAAATTTCCAAAAAAATGACACAATGTTTGGTTCCATTATTGCTTTAAGGCATAAACTGTAATTGACATGAAACTAATTTTAATGCATTGCTAAAGAGTGATACTAATGGCCTAAAAAATTTGATAGTCATCTGTTGCCATATTGTTGATATTCTGATGATCTGAAGTGAGACTTTGATGAAAAATCCCATGTGGGGGCCTGAAGTTCCCTATACCAGGGCCCTAAAAGTCAATGGAAATTCCCATAGGGAAATTTTTAAACTTAGAAAAACTTACAAAACTTTGTAGACAGCTAAATAACAGTGCCTAATAGCATACTCTGTGAAAAAATTGGATAAAAAATGTTAATAAGATCCTTAAAAGTGAATTGGAAGTTTGGGACCCTACCTGAAAAAAGGTGAAAATTTAAAATGGACTTTTCAGAGTGTTGTATTACTCTAAAATTAAAATTCAAAATATAGTCATGTAGCCTGATAGTTATAGCTTTTATTGCTAATTTTTATTTTCAGATTTAGCAAATACAAATAGGTGTAAAATTGAATATATATACACACAGGGGCCAACATGGAGGTTTTTTTTGTCTCCAAATCAATGTAATTGTGATGGCTTGGTCTTTGAATGTTAAGCTATAACTATGAATACATACTGACGGAAACTTATGGTTTAGTACACTCCTCCCCGGATATATCGATATCGCTTATATCGATATCCCGCTTATATCGATGCCATTTTTCCGCACCAAAAATATCGATATATCCGGGGACGAGTGTATATACCAATTTAGGAATGCATGCATGTAAATCTGGGACAGAAATGGGTAGAACTACCAGACTCTTGACAATATTGTGACATAGAAAATTGTATCTTTGGGGTGAGCATTTCTGAAGCTAGCAGCTGTGAGAATAACGTTCTCACATGTGTTTGTTTTAACCATTTAGAAAACGTTTAAGAATTAAATCCGTAAACTCCAAAATTTGACTGAATTCCTGTGACAATATCTAAAGCTTCTCAGCATGTTGAAGATCCAAGATCAGTATTTCCTTTTAGTAGAGCAAACATATTCTAAGCACAGTTGCTTTTCATTGTCACTTTTAGTTAAATGCTTCCTCATCACTGTCGTATCGATGTGAGTTCTTTCGTGCTAATGCGGTCTCTTCACTGTCAGAACTACAAATGTAACAAGAATAGATGGAATTCACAATTAAGTGTGCTTACATGTAGATAGCTATATGGCCTATTCATCAATTTAAATGTTTATACTGTACGTTGTATTTTGTACGAGATCATAAGTTTGCAAAAACAAGAGTAAGTTAACAATTACTAGACTATATTTACCCGTACACAACTTCATCATCTGAATCGTTCAACATAGATAAGGCTGGGTTGTCTTTGAAATGAGACTCTGAAGAAAACATAGGTATGAGAATGTTTTACTTCCAAGGTGAAGTTCTAGAGTAGCTAATCCTCTTTATTTACCGTACATAGTACCAAAATGACATCGTGGTAAAATTAGTAATTAGTATCACAGAATAAAAACAAGTTTTTGTAATCGGTCGCTTGACTTTTACTGTTACTATATTGTCACTGATGATAAAAGTTATTCAATTGCAAAGTGACAACTTACCGAATACTGCATTCTTTGACGGTGAGTATACGAAGGCCATTGTATACATATAAAAGTTAAGTAACCCATAAAAGGACAAGAATTCAGCCGAGTTCTGATAATGTGTCGACAGCTCAGCGACGAAGTTATCTTTAAGTACACTCATACCAAAGCGCAGCACCATTATAGCAATACTTATAGACAGCACTATCAGCATCAGTGCTGTAGTAAATTTGAGCCTCAAGTCTGCAAAATAAAATAAAAATACAGTTGTCTGCCATTTCTCTGCGAGCTTATGCTTTGAATAAGTATCCCACGACAACTTGCAATTTTTCTATCTGAACATTTGCAAATTTTACAGGACTCTTTGGTTTTACATACACTCATCTCTCATCGTTACAATTACTTTATCAATTCTATGTTCTTAGATATTACATGAGATTTAAACTTACCGAAATAAGGCATTGACTTCAGCTCTGCATAAGCTCTGACTAGAAGGTAGATGAGGTACAGCAGATATAAACCTCCCACAATGAAGAAAAATATCTTGAAACCCTGCAAAAAAATGCACGATCTTGATTTCGGCACATAGAGCCATACCTACAGGAGTTGTAGAATAAGATTAAGAAGTTTAGGTGTAACATAATAGGAAGATCAATGTACAGTATTTACTTACAAGAAAGTTCCCAGCGTCAAGTCTGTAGTAGTAGGTTGGATCACGCAGTTCGTTGTACTCTTGCCACGAGGCCAAAACCACAACACAGAACCACATCATTCCTACTATGAACATCTTTGGCAGATAGAACGTGGCAAATCTCCGCTTATTCTGCAAAGAATAGTTTTTGGACTATTTGCAACATGTATCATTTATATGGGTGTGTGATTCTTTTTAACATAATTAGATTTTTATGATTTCTAGGTTCAGTTGGAATAAAACTGTCACTAAAAATTTACATTGGCAAACAGTTACGATGGTTACGTGCTTATACCCGTATGCAAAATATTAATTGGAATAGTGGTGTTAGCAAATCTCTACATACCTGTCTGACTCCATGGTATAAACAGAGCCAGAAAAGTAACAATGTACCAAGGAATGTTGCCTGGAAGACTGCATCAAACATTCCTGGAATCCAGCTGTCTACCAAGAACGTCAGAGGAAATATGGGATCTAAAATGGAGTTCGAAATTTTAAAACAAGTTCGAGGTGGCAAAAAGAGCTATTAATTCGTAAGTGAACCTCCATTGACATGTCATTCAATTTTTTTACTATAAATACAGTGCAATCCAATCCTACGTAATCTAACCAGCACAGAGCCTCGAGGAAGTTTGAGTTATTCAGTCTAATTTAAACTGAAAATGTGCAACTGGGACATTTAAAAATGTTCGTGGTGAACCGAATTACAAGTTATCCACGTTCGTGATAAATGAAGTGCACTGTATGCCGTGTTTTTACTTTACATTTAAAGTGTAAACATGTATGAACAGCACTTACTATTGTACAACAGCAGTAAAGGTAGCAATAATTGCATCCATTTTTGTTCTATGGACCAATCTCTCATGGAAAACTTTCTTAACGAGTGAGCAAACATACACTGAATGAGATGAAATGATAAACTGTTACAGTAACAATATTTGTGAGTAAGGAGCTTGTAAAATTAAAATGTTCAGATAATTCTAATGCACACTTTCAATTACTACGTAGCATATTTACTCACCGTAGCAATAAAGGTAAGCACAAGGAACACGAATCGGAACCAGATTTCAAGTTGTGTAAATGATGGGTTATAACTTCTGAACTGTAAAAGATGAACAAAACTATAAAACTATCCCGTACACATAAATTATTAATAGGCGTATATACTGCACTTTATAATTCGGTTCAACTGTCCAGTTTGTAAGATCTCTGCTAATATCCTCTGCAGTATTTGGGAGCATTCGTACAAAAAATAAATCAATGGCCAACTTACCTGAAACTGTATGTCATGTATTTTATATTTCATGTGATCAAGTCCGTAGAAATACACAGTTATCACATAACTTGGGTAGTCTAGGTATCCTAGATGCAACAGTATTAAATCGTCACATTGCTGAAAATATAGAAATAAATTCCTTACATGTTATTACAATCAAATCGCACCATGTTATTATAAAGTTCCATTATTTTTTTATTTGATTTATTTGTTTATTGCAATATATGTTTAGGTACATCCTTTTCCGACAACTACTTTTTTCACAACAGAGTTTTGTATCAGTTACAATAAAACAGGCTGTGTACAAACCTTACTACATCTGATGACACGACTTCGATTGTGAACACTTCCGCTATATACAAGATCACTTTTGTTTTCTTCTAACAATCCTCTAATCTGTATTCCTACATCAAAAGGTTGTTCAAATACTCCTCCTGCAAGAAGAAATATAGATTATTCAAGTAAAGATTAATCAGAAAGTTCATTCATAACTCTTGTTGGTGGCTATAGTTTGTGACAAAATATCGATGGAATTTCACATGAAAACTTTTGACCTACCTCCATTGTAATCTGTTTCGATTTCAGCAATTAACCAGAGTTGTTGATGAAATGTTGATACGGGCGGCGACTTCAATACAAATGGTCCCGTCTGCAATGAGATATCAAAGATTTTGGTTTACCGACTTTACTGAAAATGAGGGGTAGAACATAGTTTAGACAGTGCTTCATTTCAACATACCGTATATGGCACCCCCTCTAAATATGGCACCCCCTCTTTTTCAAGACAAAAATAATTAAAATTTTCTTTGCTATAATCCAGAAGCAAGAGTTTTTCTTCTGATTTAGTGTCATGGGATAATATTTTCTGTAGTTTTATCAATTGTAAAAGACACAAAATTAGATGTTTGCAACAATCAAAATTTCTATTTTCATATTTCTAATTAAGGCACCCCCTCAAAAATTGGTCTTGGCACCCGGTGCCATAATTAGCGGGAATACGGGTATCTGAAATTTATTTCATGACATTTTAAGCTCATTTTTCTGCTTGGGGATACTGCTAAATAAATTCTTATTTCTCGTTAGGTGTTGGGGATACATATCTTGAGCTCACAGATTGGAAGGTTTGGGAAATTGCACTCCAGATTCCTTGATTTTTAAATAAAGAATTATACTTAAAACGAAACAAGGTTGAAATTAACAACTTACGTTAAGATCTGGTGGCACCGGAACAAGAGCACTAGCGTTTCGTTGTGTAGTTTCTGTTATGGGAGGACCTTTCAATATGGAAGAAATAAAGTAAAAATTTAGAACTGACATCCAAATTGTTTTGCTTCAGTGTGCATTGTAACATCTTACACCCAACCGTATAATCGATCAGCTTGTTACCAATTCTTTGAAAAGGAATACTGTTGATGCCACCCATTGGCTGCAGTCAGAAAAATATCTTAATTTGGGGGTTTGCAACAAAGTTAACAATTTGTAGAACATTCCGTAACTGCTTTGACAAAAATATAAAATTTATGACTTCACATGAAGACGTCAATATGATTACCAACATGTTGCAAGGGTAATAGAACACCCAAGTGCTACCGAATTATTATGCATGTACGTATGTGAATGTATTAGTACATTCACACATGCACCTGTGTTTGTTTTACACTTACCAGCAAGTCCTATCAGTATGGATAAACCGAAGCATATGAAGAATGTGACAAACACGAGCACAAACTGCCTCTTGTTGAGCGTATACAGTCGCATCTGAACTGACCTAAAAGTGTAAAAAGCTATCCTGTTAAAGGCAGTCACTTTTATTGAGCCTCATGCTTTCAGCAATGAGGGTCTATGTATCGGACGAAATCTACATTTGTGTTCTGGGCCGCCAT
>JBCAUI010530552.1:0-11345 GCA_038406195.1 Haplosyllis anthogorgicola | reverse complement strand
AGTATAATTTGAATGAACACTTTTGACAACTTTTAAAATTGGTCCGAGGTCAATAGGTCAATTGGAAGTGTGCCAATCCGGCAAAAAGGCATATAACACGACCGATTCCATAGGCTGCTTTAAAGCATTGCGTTAAATGAGCCAATAATAATTGTATCATTTATACTAACAGTACAGTGCTTCAAACCACTGTACTAGTGGGAAATTTCTTTATCTTTATGACATCAAAAATCATAGAATACCTTGAGGATAGCGGGCATATGGATCACTGTTATATCGGTCATACGGACTCCTGCCTCTTGGGTGACCACTGTACATATTATGCATTCTCTCGTAATCACCCCGACCACTGCTCAAGTCAGGATGGTAACTGTGCCTTTCAGGGCGACCCTCATGTTCACGTCCTGGACTTCTGTAACGATCGTAGTCTGAATGCGGCCTGTGAATGACAAAGTTCAATGTAAAAAAATTCATCGTTATCTTCAGCACATAAATTTTTCACTGTAAATGTATGGTAACAATACCTTTTTCAGAAGGCATTGTCCGAATGAATTATAGTATACAGTTATTAAATTAAAGACAAAAGTTCATTACCGTGATCTACCATGTGGCTCATAATTTCTCACAATGCTGGGATCTGGAGGCCCATAGCCCGGACCCTGGTCGAGATTAGGCACAGATTGGGCAGGATAGTATGACGAGTGTGGCTGCTGTGTAGCTGGATGATGTGATGGACCTTCTCTACTGTCCGGATACAGGTTGGTTTCAGACTTTGCTTTCAGCTGGTCACCGCCTCCATCCATCCGAGGTTTGGAACCACGGTCGGCAGAGGAGCTACCTAGGTGCTTGGTTGGACTAGGTGGGTTCACCCTCTTTCCACGAGGGTCGTCACTTCTGGAAAGGACATAATATTCATTTATTTTGCACCAACGGGATTCACGTGGATGCTTTACGAAATACTGCTGATTCTGAGTTTTAGTGGCACATACCTGTACTTGGCACTAAGGTCAGATAATTTACTCTTGTCGATTGTGGCAGTTTTGTAAGGCTTTGCGGTACTCCGGGTGAATCTGTACGGATCATTTTTAGATGAACCTCTGTCTGGAGGACGTGGAGCATCTGTAGGCTTGTACTTGTCTCTCAACTTCGAGTCATCATGCTGATTTGAAGAACTGATGGGATATTTGGCATAGGTGTCGCTGTAGTAGCCATCGTGAGTTCTTGGCTGAAAAGGAAACTCTAATGAACTAAAAGTTATGAACTTTCACACAAATATGCTGTGAACATTTAGAGCACACAACACAAATATGTTGTAGATATTTAGAGTACTTTAACTACAGTCTGACTCTTGTGGGGAAAATTAACCTCAATTTACCAAAAGAGTCATATTGCCAGTTTCACCTAAATATGGTGAATAAAATAAAATGTCAATGTGTATATTGCTATTTTATCAATAACATGGCATGTGCTTGTACCTTTTCATGGGGCCTCCTTTCCCAATCAGGTCCTGGACCATCTGACTTGTATCCAGACCCATACCCTTTCATTCGGGCTCTGTCAACATCCCTTCTGTCTCCGTACGGGGAATAAGGATCGTACGCTTGACCTGAACATGAAGAACTGAACTTAAAGGCACATTGTCACGATATTCAGTAGCACACAATGGTCTTATTAAGTTATTTTGAGTTAATTCTTAGTGTGTTAAATAGACTTCTTAAATGTTAGAATAAAGCAAACGCATAAATTAGATTGTTAATTAAAAGCAACAGCAACGCAAAACTTTAATTTTATTCTGGTTATTATGTGATTAACAATATAGAAATAGGATTAAAATAATTTTCTTAAATGTTAATAATGCATTGATTATTTCATACAAAACATGCAACACCATAAAGGGTTAAAGCGATGCAAATATCAACTCAAAATTTGTCAACATGAACAAGAAATAGGGGATAATAGGTACACATATCAATACCTTCAAATGTGTTGTATTTTAGCTTAAAGTTGCGTGGTAAGGACCACTCGATACTTCTACTGGTATTTTCATTTTGATTATGCGTTTGAAGTGCGTTATTGTTTTGTGATGGGACGTCAGAATGTGTAGTGGGTTCCATGCTGCCGCCTAAGTTGTATTTGTAAGGGTTTTGACGTGGAAGGCTCCAAAACAGCTTGTTTGTGGAAGATGACTTGTCTGAAGTAAATATCAATTGATTCATATCGTTAGTTTGCTGCTGTCGGTGGGTCAAATTGACAGTTTCACTTCCCGAACTACTTTCATAACGCTGATGTGAGTCCTGCTGCACACCATCAAAATGTAAATCATGCATTGTTGATCCATTCCACCGGGTAAGTATCTGAGACTGCGCTCTTCTATCTAAACTTCCGTACTGTCGTCTTTCTCTGCTGTCCTGATCTAGTTCGCTTCTCATGCAAGGCCTTCTGTCCAAACTTCCGTAACGAAGGTGTGAGGGTTTCTCGGTGCCGGTGGGATCACTGTACTTTCGCCTCCTGTATTCTGGTACAAATCCAATGTCGGATAGTTGATCCACACTGTTATCATCTCGAGAATAATCCTGATCGAAGAGAATTTCGACCATCGGGCGATTGGGAGATTTATTTTTTCTCCTTTTGGTTAAGGAAGAAAACCACTTTGACAATGCATTCTTGGACTTTTCTGGTTTTACTTCACTGTACTCGTCAGGATCCCCAAGTAGCTGTTGTAGTTTACTCATCCTAGAATTGCCAGTTGGATCATTGTTTGCGGACTGCCCGACATATTTGTTAGAGTGAGTGACAGCATGCTGAGTAGTATGGTTAGTTTGTGAGTTAGCACTGATTTGATACGAGTTGTAATCTTGTAGGTTTTGGTGGCTGCCGTCGAGCGCCCGAGTCCCTACTGCAACTAAATGCAAAGCACAAGGTGAAAATGGCTTACTTTGTGAGGGGTATTTGCGGGGAAATACATTGCCAAGCAAAGCAAAGGACTACACCCTGGGTTAAGATACCAAATATTTGATTACAATTTGCCTTGGCTCTTAATTGAAGGATGTGTGGAATTACGTTGGAATTACTGGCAACTGGCCTTTTGATTAATGGCACATTTATGACTTTCATCAGAAGGCTGTTACGCATCCAGTTACAATTTTCAACCACACACAATACAAATGTTAACGTCTTTATGTTCTTGTTGTGTCTACTTAATTTGCTCCTAACCTTGCTTAGCAACAAATGACAAAATAAATGCCATTCATCTAAAAAAAAAAAAATAGGACTAAGCTCATTTGGATTGGATTGGTACGGCAACTAAGTTAAAACTTTGAGCAGCAGAGATCTGAACTTGAATCTGAATAAATGCACCCTTGTGTATAACATATAAGTTCAGATAAAATCACAAATATGCCTTACGTTTTCTAGGCTTTGTGATAGAATAGATTATGAAGTTTCTATGATAAATGCTGTGTTAAGGATAAGGCTAAGTACGACGACGACGACGACGACAACGACTGACGATGGACAAATCACGATTCTGTAGGCATTTTCGCATTTATGCCTGATGAGCAAAAAGGTTCATTTACGTGTAATGTAATCATACTTTATTTTGTTAGGTAAAACTACACCACAAAGTGAAATAGATATTATCATTCACCAGTCAATATCTATTTAACCACAAACTCTTATCACAATCCACCATGCATAACAAAATTAAACATTCTTTGAAATGACTAGAAACATTAGAAGTAACAGCACTCTAATTAATTCAAAGTAATTCCAAAAAGCCACCTGGCAGTTTTCCCCCATTTCAAACAAATTGCTCCAAACCTACCTTCATCTATTCTGCCACCCTGAAGCCTCTCGCTGGGTGTTAGTGTGGCGTATGGGTCTATGTTTGAGCGATGTGGATATTTGTCACGTGGAAGACTGTCTGAGTAATGCGTTGGATAATATCGGTCATTAGGATGGACGGGATAACCTCGCTCTGTTTTAAAGTTATTGTTCGGGTTAGTATCTAATGTAAATTACATTATTCATTTTAATTAAACATACGAGCGTAAATTGACACCATAATTATAAAACAAATTAATATTAACAAATACTAACGGTCTAGAATTTAACTTCAAAACGAGGACAAAAGGCATTTTAGACTGAAGTTCTACCATCGAATTTTTTATTATCGATAGCATAAACAGGTTAAACACAAAATAAAACGGTTAATTCTAGTACTTAGTATATTATAAACAGTTGCAATTAAAATGTGCACTCACCATCAAACGATCTACTTGCTTCACGCCATTGGCCAGGATGTCGCCTGTCTGGGTAAGCCCATTCGTTCTGTTTTACATGTAAACAGAGAGGAAGATGCTTCGATGAAACATGCATTTTGCAGAACCAGTTCAATCAATTTTGCCAGCAGGTAAAATTAACAAAAAATTCAAAAATAAAATTACCTGTTTATCTTTATGATAACTCGGTGGTGCTGGATATGGTGGTATCCCAGGAACGTTATCCCCTGTGTTTATACTCGGATCTGAGCTTGAACGAATTAACTTGCGTCTCGGTATCGGAGACGGCTGGTCATCGTCTTCATACATGCCACTTGGAAGCATTTCAGAGTCGCTCTCAGGAGATGACGCATAGCTTAAACGATTGCTCATTGGGAACAAAAAGTCTTCTTTCAGATTCTCTTCGGGCTGCAAATAATTGACATCAATGTAAAATTGTACTTTCTAAATGACCGGTATTGAATTAGGGATACATATTCCTGGGTGTTAATGCTTGTGCTCGATATGCATGGTTTTAAACAAATCGTGCGTCACCAAATTAAATTATTTACCTTAGATTCAGACATCCAAACTGGCTGCATCTGCCCCTTCTCGATCGTCTCTTTCAACTTTTTGTACCAGATTTCACCATTTGTTAGAGGAATTGTTGCTGAAGTTGATAAAAGTCAAAACTTAACATTCGACTTAACTGTCAAATTCTATGTAAACTCTCATACGTGTCATTTTGTTTCCAACAAGCATAGATGGCATGGAACTTACTGCCAAACAAATGGGAATACAGCTTTTCCAGTTTAACCGCCTGATCATACAATTTTCTCGGACTCTTCTGCGAATTTCTAGCCCATCTGGCCCTCAATTCCTTCACTACATGTTTACTGTCAGCTCTCAGATATATGACAATGGGACAATATTGTGCATAGTTCAGTCTATCTACTGCATTGGGGGTGACATCTAATAAGCAGTGTTTATTCTGAAACAAACAATAGAGTGGTATAATCATATCTGTCAGTCAATTATTGTCCTACGAATAACTCAATAATTTCACATTTCTTCAAATAACATATAATCATACAATTATTTAACTGTGTATCTTTTACTAATGTACACAAGTTCAAATCTGAATCTGATCAGTAAATTTTGAGACATACCCTATCCATGATATCTCTAATAGCACCAAGTTTTATGATTCCAGATCTACTGCTACGTGGATCATCATCGTGTCTCCTACCTTCTGCCTCTATGTACAAAATACAAAGAATAATACATACACATCACTTCCATCACTGGTAAGAAACTCTAGTACACACAGGTTCTTGCAAACATTTGAATGATACACTTACGGGGAGATTCGAATCGTTCCGGCATATCTCGACACAATTTATCTCTTGCTACATCTGAAAGTGCTCCAAATACCACGACTGGACGGACGAAAGCAGCTGCAAATACATCAAAACTGTTTTCATTCTGTGTTACACATTATAATATTGTAACACACAGATGCATTTTAACATTACATTAGAAATAGTAAACGTTTGTTTTAATCACAAATTTCGATGTGTAGAGTATGAAATAAATGATGATGATATACTTACGATCTTTTAGCACCACTCTTTCATATGCAGGGAACTTGGAAACAGGACTAGCTGTAAAGATAAAAGGCAAACAATGAATAACAATTTCAATACACATTTAACTATATGGCATGCACATCTACGTGTACAGTTTTTACCAGTATATGTGTGATAGTTATTGTATGTATTCAAGGTAAAAATGACTTTAGGCAAATTGGGTTCAGAACCCCGTTTCTGTCCAGATAAAAATCAACTTTTAAAATGAACTGACCATAATCTTACACGTACTGAACAAAAATACATGCAATATGGCAAAATGGATGCACATGCAAAAACATATTTTTTCTACAATCTTGTCTATTTACAAGCGAACAAATAAAATTGTTTGTTTTGTTACTTATAAATGTGTTCAGAATTTTCTTAGAGGATTTCTAAACTGAAATAATAACTTCATGCAAATAAAAAGTGATCACTCGTGTATTTATTCTGCTAAAACTGGGAATGCACTAGAGCTATACTTTATTTTTCTTTCTTATTCTTCTTTGTTTGAAAAGTAATTGTATCAATGTCCTACATTTTTCAAAATCTAAACTATAGTAAGCTACTACTTAAATAGGATGAACACTCTGTTTCACGCTAAAACACGAACACGTATCTCAAGAAGAATGCTATATTCTCCAAATTCTCGCTTTGAACACTAATAAATAGTATGTACGTGAAATATTACAGAAGCAGATACATTCCAAAGCTACACAACTTACACGTATTGCACTATATCACAACACTGATTAACCATTTAAACTTACCCGTATTACCTCCTTTCTGACCGCCTGTTGCAAAACAGCATGAATGACATTTGTGAAGTTTTGTCATGTCATTAAGCCCGAAAGCAATAAAACATGATTGAGGCGATCCTAATTTGTAATACGAACGTACAATACACTTATTTTTAGCGTAATTATTTCTTTTTATTGACCAGTTCAGTAAGTTGAAACAACGGAAAATTAAAACCTACCAAAGACAACATCATCCCAGTGATCTTTGCCAAGCGATTTGGCCCTTCTTGCTGTTTTTTTCTTGAAGAAGCTTCCGCCTTTATTTGAGCGCTTTGAGTTGTCCTCTGCTGGTATCGTCTGCGTCTGTTTGAGCTGTTCAGCTCTAAAGTCATAAGCCATTTAAGTTTATCTTATTTTCAATACACATGTGCATTTAATAAAGTTGAAGAACACGGGTTTCATTTTATAACTGCTTTTCACATGCTCATTTGATTCTCACCTATTTTTATTGGGGATGATGCCTTTCTTTGTATCGTTGTTGTTCCTGCCTACTTTGTAGGCTTGCCAGGATCCAACTACACCACCATACAGTGTATCAGTTACATGGAAGACTTCGCCATTTTTAAAGCTTGTTTCTCCGTGTTCCGTATGATCATAGTTGAAATGAACCTTGACATAGAAATTATCACCGGTTCCTCCTGACTGCATTAAGCGATCATATTCTGCAAAAACAGCACAAGACTTTATAATATATTTCGCACGACTTCATAATATGTCACTTCATTTGAGCTGTACAACTAACCAAGTTTTCACTAGAATGATGGGTGAGCTCAGCGCTAGTGATAATGTTCTTGTACAGTGACTTGGTAAATACATGTCCTGTCGCATAATTTCTTGGGCTTTTTTTACATCACTAGTAGGGAAGCAAAGTGCACTACTAATTCGAGAATACTTTGTACTTTGTAAAGAGTAGAGTGTAATGAAATTACCATTTGGTTTGTACTGCACCAATAATTCTACATGTTCTTGTAGACTGAGCAACATGAGCACGGCATCTTCCCTCGTTTTACCCCACATTTCCGTTTGATTTACCTGAAATATTATCAACAAAACTTTTAATTTGCATTAAGCCACAAATATTTCTGTTGTTCACAAATACTTCATTACAGCTGTCACGATGTAGCATAATTGCTGTCAGAAAACAAAGTATAAAAAGAGAGACAGCTTACCGATATAATTTGGTCGCCCTCAAGTAGACCTTGTTGATCCGCTGGTGTTCCTGGTGCCACAGCAGCCACAAATATCCCTGCTAAATTTCCACCTGAAACCCTGATACCAACACCTCTGTCTTTCTTGAAGGAAATATATCTAGGTTCTGGTGTCCTGCAAATCCAATAAGTACATTTATCAAAAGCAAATAATGGTAAACTTTTGGGTTTTAATTTGGACAAGGAGATGCCAAGCCTAATTTCTAAATAGTTTAAAATAGCTATTGACCCTTCCGTTTAAAACGGGGCATAGCAACTCATTGGGCCAAACATCATGATAACACAGGTACACTGCATCAGAAACACTGACGGATTGTGACATCATTTTGATGTCAATATTGCTTGTTGCAGTATAATTGGTTTATAATTATTTTCCATTTCAATAGATATTCTTCTTCATGGGTTGATTCAGTATCCAAAACATGACATGCATTAAAAAAACACGTAACGTCATGCTTTTTCAAAAATGTACAAAATACCAAAGTAATCTGGAAACTCTGGTTGCCAGGCAGTTAAACCTTTAAAAATTAACAGTCGGCAAACACTAAAGTATCCTGAATAACGTTAGTTTTCTTACACGAAAGTTAAACATTATACACTTTTACAAGAATGTTCATTTCCCTGCGTTAAAATATGCACATAACAAAATGTTAGGCTGAAGAAATGTTGCCACATGTAGGTTTACAATTTGCACAGGAAAGTATTGAGCCCTGACCATTCAGGAGAAGTTGATATCCCTTTTACATAGTTTGCCATTGCTCACTGCTAGTGATTTCTTGGTTTGCATTTGGCATTGCAGACATATTGAAATCTAGTATTATCTGAAATCTAACAAAGACCTTAATAGGGAGGAAAAGCATTAAACCACGGTTTTTCTAACATGTATGTTATAATAAATCTATGCAGGCTGGGATGAACCAAAAGCCACAACAATATCCCCTGGTTACAACTGTTATTCCCATACATTACCTATAATATGGAGGCGTATAAGGCCATGGGTCAGGTGACCAACTGTGGTGTAAATATCAAGTATAGAGTAAAATCTCTTTTTTATGTTTTAAAAATAACTCGTATATCAACGACAATCTTACTTGTAGTATGTCATAGACAACCTTATTTGCAGGGTATTTTTTAAATAATATGAATGTGCAGTGTACTTAATAAAGAAAGTACACGAACACTTCGCACTATTTGCACTTTACAATAAGTTATTAGTAACCAATTGCTACACAGTACACTATTACTAAAACTGTTACTTACACATCATGATGTGGCCGCCTGTGGACACCAACATCCATCCTGTTGCTGGGACTGTGTGGTCTCGCAGGGCCATCTGGGTGGTCTAAAGATGAATAACGATCTTCATTACTTACGAAATATTTCACCCAATTTTTTGAATATCACACAATTTTCAGAACAGAACTAATTTACAGGAATCTATTACTTTTTTACTGAAACTAACCGTGGTTGAGTATATTTGGCAGTGGTGGTCTGGGAGGTGCTTCATCGTACGGTGCGCCGGGACTGTGTGGATGGCCGTCTTTACCTGACAGCAGAGGAGTCGCTGGCCTGTCAAGTTCGGCAAGGCTAATTGGTTTGAGGGGCGACCTGTCCAGTGTAGCATGTGGCGAACCATAGTGGTCGATGTTTTCTTGCTTCCTTGGATAGTCCAACGCATTTTGTGACCGGGACAAATAGTCTGAGAGAACAAATAAAAATAGTTGATTAATTTTAGTGTATGACCAACTGAAAATCATAGGGACATTCTAAAAATTTTACAAGATAATTCTTGTACCAAACTCGTTTTGGGTATGAACTTAGTATAAGAAACGAGATGAATTGTACACTGGTTCCATAAGATACACAGCTGGCTGCATTTTTTAATGTGGATTATACATTAAACAGGTACATGTACATTTTATTTATTTTAAGGGCTGCTTACTGCAGCATTACTGTACAATGAAGACTGCTTCAAAGGAAAACATTTTACACGCGATTATGAGTGAAACGAAACGAAGTGAATTTCTTGGCAAGAGATGGGAATTTTCTATTTAAGATGAAATGAAATGAAAGATTGTGTCAAACGAACGAATTTCTATGACAAATAGACCTTTCTCTTCACACAAGCTTCACTGTAGTAAAACAATAGAATGCCTACATAGTGTTCAGATTAAGCTGCATTCAACACTTAGCGCTGAAACAATTATGAAATTCAGATCAAATGTCGTTTTATCAAGGATCACTTACTGACGTTAAGTACCGGTATGCGTAAGTAATATCCACGTACGCTTGATATGTTACGACTCCTTGAGACAGGACAATGTCTGGGCAAATGGTTTCAATTCCCAATTGTTTTTTTTCCCCCATTTTTACCCTTTTCACCGAAGACTTTTCACCTCAAGTACATGTACGTCCATTGTGTGTACAATAGTACTATGGCATTTTCAGTGTAAATTTGGTTTCTTATTCCACCTCGATAAATGAACTGTGTTGAAAGGTTTCACCTACCTATATCGTCTCTGTTTAACCGTTTACTTTGACGATGTTTTACAATGACTAGTTGTAGTTTCTCTTTGGATTTCTCTATTTGTTTCTTGGCTTCATTTAATGATAAATTTTCTACCGGATGATTGTTGACCTGCAATTATACGTGTGAAACTTGACGTTAGTGTTTTATCAAAATGTATGCTTGTTCGGTAAAATATTTTTAATTCGTTCTATTTATTATAAGGGACAGTTGTTTAAGATTCTTGTACCTTTAATATTGTGTCGCCTTCTTTTAATCCACCGTCTTGTGCAGCTAGGCTATTCCCTGTGATTTCCCTTATGTACAATCTACACCCTAGAACTATGCCAAACTCTGCAAAATAAAAGGAAAATCCCATGATTAATTGCATTGTGCATAGACCATGATATCAAAACTTCAAACATACTACAATTAATTTTACCATACAATTCTCAATTCAGAATTATCTGTGTGTGTGTATTGGAATATGTGTGTCATGAAAGGCTGGACATACCATCTTTTTTGTTTTTCTTGTTGAGTGTAACTTTAAACGGCTGTTCAAAGTCGTTGTCTGCTGGAACAACCACCTTACGACGAATGACCTGAACAAATATGTAGTATCCAAAAAATAATAATTTATTTCTGTGCATTAGATTGCATTAAGACAATGTCACATGGACACGGAATTATGGGGCAGCTAATTTACCTTTTTTGCACGTTATGTTTTTCGTCTTAAAACAAATATCTTATTATTTTTTTAATTCGACAATATCGAACTATTTTTAATTCGACAATATCGAACTTACATAGAAATAAATTTTACTTTATCATAGTCCGAGAGACCTGACCTACAACGTTACGCGCTGGGGCTGCTGCACTGTTTACGGTCAGGGATCTCCCCATTGACAATTCTGGTGCAGTGCCGACGCAAAGTGCGTCGGCCC